>JAIUCV010000022.1:10307814-10512302 GCA_026724425.1 Erythrophleum ivorense | reverse complement strand
GGGTTTTAACTATTCTAAAGTTTCTATAGTTTTTAAGGCCTCTGAGAACCCCGTGAAACTCAATTTTCCTATTTAAAGATCCCTCCTTTGAGTTTTCAAAAATTTGCTTAAAATTATGATTTTGCCACTACGTTTTTTATTCCTTTGTTTTGCCATTATGACTTTAATTTTAGGCTAATCTTAGTTTTCTACCCACATTTTAGAAGCTCTAATTAACATCCTAATCTTATTTGGCCTCAATTTGCTCTACTTTAGGGTATTTCAGTATCAATTTATCAGTATCAGTTTAGTTTCTGAAAGGCAGGTTATTACACTTATCAAGTGGGCTTTCCTAAGCTTCTAAGGTTTTCTCCAAATCCTTTCTTCCTTCTATTGGACCAAACACAAAATATTACCATTTAAAACACCAAGTCTATGAGAAGACAGAAGAGAAAAAGGTGAAGAGTATGAAAAAGTAGCAAAATCTTACCCTTTCAAGCTTGTTTTCTTCCTCTCTTGCTCCCTCTTCTTGTATGCTGGTAAATAAATTTATGTTCACTTGTAATTGTCCAACTAGCCAAAACTAGTGATTTTCAGTAGTTTGCAGTATAATGCCTACCAGGTCGTCTCCCACAGAGCTTTCAATCAAATCAATTAGTTTAGGAATGACAAAAATAGAATTATGATGATTAGGGGTTCAATATAAAGTCACACTAATTAAACCAAATAGTAAATCAATGAACAAAAATAAAATAAAATGAAATTCAATTAGAATGATGCGTAACCAATCCAAAATTCTTTCCCTGATAGTTCTCTATCCTTGTCATCTAAAAAAACCTCTGGTTTGATTTTTAATTCTCTAGTTATTTCAATTAATGTTCCTAAACTATCGTTCAGGATTTCAATTGGTTCGTATTTCTCATCAGAACACAAACACCCTTTTGTCAACAATACGAAGCCAAAATATTTCGCACTTGACTGAGACACACGCAGAATCCTAATGTGGTTCAGAATGAATTTAATTGATTAATCAACTGATTAAATCAAAACAAGTTCTTAAATAAATCAAATGAATCAGAATTCATGTAACAAAAATTATCTAACCAGATTAATATAAATTAATGAAAATAAAGAGAATAAAAATGAAATACATTCTCAAATCAAAATTTAAACTAGAGTTCTATACAAACATGAACTCAAGTTCCCCATCAGATTTAGACTCTGGATTGATCACTGAGAAAATTAGTAAGCCATAGAAGAAGATGAAAATAAAAATAAGAATTAGACAATATGGAGTATATTCTATGGTGACGTCTTCTCCTCCTTAAATAGGTGAAGTTGTCTTCTCCTATAAGAAATCTAATACTAATCTTGAAGCTAATCTTGAAGTTAATATCCAAATCCTTTTAAGACTTAATAAGATAATATCCAAATCCTTGTAAGAGTTTTCTAACCCAATCCTGTAACATCCGATTTTCTAAAAATCCAAGAAAACGTAAGGAAACGCGAAAAACGTAACATATGGTTTCTCCATTAACGTACGAAATTCACCAGATATGAAAGGAAGTCCCCCAAATAGAATAAATTGAGATTTAATAAAATTAAAATAATATTCTAGATCGTAAATAATGATGAGTCAAGGCCAGAGGTGCCCTAAAATTGGGGCTAAAATAGATGAAAAAAAAAGAGATCAGAAAAAGGTCCCGAAGAGCCTCCAAAGTCAAGTATGAAGGAGCTAGGGACTAAAATGCAAAGAAAAGTTATATGTCGGGCAAAATGTATAAATTGCCCTAAAGTTCAGGGAACCCTAGTTTCACCTTCTATTCATGGCTTTAAGCACGAATATTAAAAAATTGGGCAAGAATCTCATAAATCTGTGACCCACGGTTAAACTCAATTTGATAAGACGGGTCCAATGATACCAAGTTGTCCGAATGGCCGGGCAGGATCCGATTTGGGATCTGGTTATCCTGATCAATAGCCATGAGTAAAATAGAAAAAGGAAGTTGTAACAACTATAGAAATAAAAATAGCTAAAGGGTTAAGAAGCCCTGAAAGAGTTTCAGGGACATAATTGCAGTAAATGAAAAGTTTATAGCACAATCATAATACAGAATGGTGAAAATTACACCTATAAACCCGGATGTCCGATTGACACTAAAATTTGTGAGGATTGAGGTTAAGGGCCCCTCAACCATGTTTGAAGCTCAGTATGGCCAGAACGTAGAGGAAATAATATTTATAAATTTTAGAAAGTCTAAAGGTATGTATTGTATCGTAAAACCTTAATTGGGCCCAAACACCGATGGTTAGACGCGGTAAGGCCCAATAGCTGATTCTAAAGGCCCAAAAAGAGAAGAGAAGATATAATTAGGGTTTTAGAGAAGATGAAACCTAAATATAAATATAAGATGAAAGGGAAAGAAGAAAATGATTTTAGTTATGTTAAAGAATTCACCATGGTTAAGTTAGAAACTAACTATGGTTGTGTTAAAAGTAGACCATGGATGAGTTAAGGAAATTAACCATGGTTACTATCCATAACTTAAGGGCTAAGAAAATGCATCCAAGTGTGTGGCCAAGGATTTTTTTAAAGAAGATATTTAGTTATGAAATTAGAAAATCAAAAGAAAAAGGAATGGAAGGCTAGGATTTGATCTTGGAAAGGTTGATCCAAGGGTCCAAATTTAGTATGACCCTTTAAATTCATCCTAATTCATCTCCTTCACCTCCATTCCACCATTTTCATGCCACACACAAGGGAGGAGGAGAGAAAAACGTGAAGAGAGAGAGGGAGGGAGAAAAAGTGGAAGATAAAGTAAAACCAAGCAAAACTATCACCATTCTTCACCAAATTTCTTCATCTTCTCCATCCTCCAACCATTTCCTCCAATGGGCAGCTTCATATTCATCTTTTCTTCAAGGTGAAATGTTGCTCTAAGTGGGAAGAGAAAGGATTTTAGTGTGAGAAAAGCAAAGGAAGCAAGGCTTAAGCTTAAAGAGTAAGTTTTCTCCATCTTATACTTGTAAATCACATGCCTTAAGCTAGTTTTGTTAAACCCTAGCTATGAGTTATTTTTGGACAGCATATGAATCATTAGAAATGGAGTTTATATGTTGAATATGAAGGCTTTGAAATGAAGTTTATATGTTGAACATGAAGGCCATATGAGCTTAGTTATTATTGTTATGTGCTGAAACTTAGGAAAACACAAAGATTGTAATTTTTGGGAAAATAGAAAGCATGGGGAGATGCTGTCCGAATTGTCCCAAAATTTTTATGGTGTTTTCTTAATGTCTTAAAGTCATGTATACCAAATTTCAAGTCGTAAAACATAAAGGAAAAGGCTATGGAATTTTTAGAACCAAAGAAATGCACTTTGAGCCTAAAATGGAGCTAGATTATGTGATAACCAAAACGTGATGTTGGGGCTGGAATTTGATGATTTTATCCATTCCAATGGATTCAAAAGGGTGTTTTTAGCTAGGAATACCTATGGGAAAGCCCCCAAAACTCATGGGATAAAATTCCTAAATTTTGACCAAGAAAGGCATACTATTCGGCCATAGTGAATGGGAAGGGAAGGAGTTAGATTTTTCTAATTCCAATGGTCCCATTAAGTTTAAAAGGGGTCATCCTATTTTAGAAGCTAAGGTTTATGTGTTGATTGTAATGAATTATCATTATGATTATAGGGTTTGATGTTATTTTGGGAACTCCAAAAGCAAGTAAACCGAGTCCTAAGGATTGAGGAGCAAAGTTTGCTAAGGTAGTAGTTTTCCTCTCTCTTTCTTTAAGCTTGTATGTTTGTATAATGATAAGTTGTATGCTATATCAAGTTGTCATTTATGTTATAAAATGAGATATGTATGCTTAAATTGTGCTTGGCCTTGTATAAAATCCCTTGTATTACTATGTGGTATATGGCATGTTGATTGGCATTATGTTATATACTTACATGCTTGCTTATGAATGAGACTGGTTTACTACTACTAAGATTTCATAATCTCACCCCAAATATAACTCATGCTAGGTTCGAGTTCAAGCAAAGAAAGAGCAAAGAATGTGGAGACATAAATCGAGGACTTTACTCTTATGTACCACATTTTGTTATGTAATTAAATATTTTAGATTACTGCATGCATAAGTTACGTTATGATACTGTAAGGCACTTAGGTATGAAATGGAAAGCCATGTATATACCTAACCCTGAAGTAAAAAGAGTATGACTAGCGTGCATAAGATGCAAGAATGCCTGTACTTATATAAAGGCAAAATAATAATAATCAGTGTTTTAATAACCGGACCGGACCGGCCGGTTCAACCGGTTAGACCGGGAACCGGACTCTGGTCCGGTCCGGACAACCTACCAAACCGGAACTCTTAAGAACCGGTCAACTTTGGTCAAGAACCGGGTTTGACCGGCCGGTTGGGGCTCGAACCGTTGCAAACAAACCGGATTGAACCGGTTTTCTTGAATTGTTTTCCACCTTTTTTGCTTCCGGATTCGAACCCACGTACGTGTTGTTTGCCAAAATGCAAGCGCGCCATCTGAACTGCAAAGGCATATCAATTCTTATGTGTGAATTTTTATACAAATAGGTTACTTGTCAATTGTATCCAAAAGCTGCGTCCTTGGTGGGATTCGAACCCGCGTACCCAAGGCTTCAAAATAGCCAGGCGCCAGTTGAACCACAAGGCATTGTTGAAGAGGGAAGCAAATTTTTATATAAAGAGATTAAAAGTTGTTGCTTGCATATTTTCTAAAAATAACCATGTGTGTTGACCCAATAATCAAAATAAAAAAAATCTCAACATGTTAATCATAGTTAGTTTTTATAATATTTTAGTTTCAATATTTGTTTTAATATATTAATATTTGATAATTATATTTGTTAATAGATAAATTATTTTATGCTCAAATTTTAAAATTAAAGAATCAATTGAAGTTAAATATTATATTATATTTGATTTATTTTTATATATAATTAATAGTAAAATATTTTTAATTTTATTAATATTTGTTTATAGTTATTTATTATATTAAATTATATATATATTTAATTATTACTGGTTCGACCGCGGTTCAACCACGGTTCAACCAATGAACCGTGAACCAGTATCTTTACCGGTTCAATGACCGGTCCGGTTTTAAAAACATTGATAATAATAATATGACCAATGAGGGGTAAAACTGTCCAATTTGTTGTAGGGCAACTTTATATGAATTTATATGCACTCTGCTAAGTAAGTATTTTTCCCTTGTAAAGGGCTTAGAGAGCTTGAAATAGAGCCCTGAATTAACCTCATACGATTTTTCTATAATTAAATATATATTTTCAAAGTTAGATAAGAATTTGGAAATGACCAAATGAATAGTAAAATTGTATGAGAAAGTTTTAAAATGAAAAATTTTTATCAGTTTAGGTTTTCGTTGACTTCTCTCAGTAATATATGAGGTAATTGTAGTAGGAAAAGGGTTATAAAATAAGGTATGTCAAATCCTTTTAAGAATCTTCTATCCTGCAAAATACAATTAAAAAATAATTGGGCCTCTATTGGATAAATATAATAAAAATGAAATTAAAGTTCATTAATCTAAATTAAGCCCACTTAATATAAAATAAGTCCAAAGTCATCAAATTAGCCATAATAATTTATTATTAAGACTAAATATGAGGAATATAAAATATAATAATGTTAAAATATCAAATTCCCCCACATTTAGGCTTTTGCACTCTTGAGCAAAACACAAAAAATGAAAAAAATGCTAAACTACCAAACTTCATACAATTCAAGATTTTTAGATATTCAACAGTCAAAGGCAATCTTTCTTGCTAATCAACAATGAACAAGTAGCATGGCAATTTCAATTGATAAAAAAAAATGAATCAAAGTGGCAGCTGCTCAATGGTTATGCGTTTACTCTCAATTCTTTCAAGTGTTTAGGTTAAGTGTTCCTCTCAAATTCAACCTTTTACAGCAACACTACTAGAGGCTTATATATCTTCTCAATGTCCACTAAGTCACAAGCAACACATAAATCAAAAGGACTTTTATTCAAGGTTGTAATGGGGCTAAGGTATGAAACAAATGGTAAACAAAAGAATTAAGAGACAAAGTGGACACTTAAAATCATCAAGAGCAATAAAAAAAAGATGGAATAAATGTGCATCTTAAGGTTTTATTTACCGTAAACCAATACATGTTCAATGAAAATCAAAGTAATTTTCTTTTCTCAATTTTTTTCTCATTTTTTTCATAAAGATTTTTTTTCTTTCCATGCTTTTTTTGTTTTTATTTTTTTTAACATATCTCTAAAGAAAACAAATTAATTAACTCAAAATTGATGCAAAATTGCACTGCACATCCATCCACACTATGAAGATATAATGCTCTTAATAATCAAAAGTATCTTAAATAAGGTGGAATTTTTTTTTAATTTTTTTTTCATAGGATAAAGGGTTAAAAAGAAAACATAAAATGCTCAAAAAGGGAACAAAGACAAAGGATAAAACATGAGTGAGATAGCTATTTGGCTCTGGCTACAATAAAATAAAGGAAGAAAGAATGCCTTAATCATCTTTATGAATGCTTATGCAAATGTAGTTTCAATTAAAAATCAAAACAAGTTCTAGAGTAAAAACCATGATAGGTGAATGCTCTCATAAGAAATAAACAATATAAGGCCCAAAATTCTCACGGGTTTAAAACTACCACATGAATCCATTGAAATCAAATTCATTGCCAATTTACTTAAACTCCAGAAAACAAGATTGATTCCTAATTATGTTGAAATACTTCCAAACTTAAATTACTTCAGTTTTTTTTAAGAAAAATAAAAAAAAAATTGCAATAAAAACAAGAAATAAATAAAATAGAAATTTCAAAAAACAAAATGGAAAAGAAAGTAGAATGAGTGACTTCTCCCCCTCCCCACACTTAATTTTTATATTGTCATCAATGGAGCAACAATATAATTCATCAATTAAAGAGAAGACAAGAAAGGAAATAGAAATACAATTGAGTGGTTCAAGTGTATGAAACGTTATAAACATGTAGCTCCTCCACTGTCTATTCCTGAAATCCCTCAAAAAATGCTTAAGCCTTTGCTTATTAAGCATAAAGTACTTATTGGTTGATTCATTCATAATCTTAATTACACCATAAGGAAAAACATGAGTAACAACAAATGGACCAATCCATCTAGAACTTAACTTATCGAGCATCAGCTCTAAGGGTGAATTATAGAGGAGGACTCTTTTACCAACATGAAACTCTTTTTTTTAATCATCTTATCGTGCACGACCTTGGTTTTCTCCTTGTAAATTCTAGAGTTTTTATAGGCTTCCAACCAAATTTCTTCAAGCTTTTGAAGTTGTAATTTTCTTTGAGAACCACCTTGAGATAGATCCATATTACACTTCTTTACTACCCAATATGCTCTATGCTCAACCTTAACTGGTAAGTGACATATTTTACTAAAAACTAACCTATAGGGTGACATGCCTATAGAAGTTTTGTAGGCAGTACAGTAAGCCCATAGTGCATCCTCTAGTCTTGTACTCCAATCCTTTCTGGTAAGTTGCACTATTTTCTCTATAATTTGTTTTCTCTCTATTTGAAACTTTTGCTTGACCATTCATTTGTGGATGGTAGGGGGTGGCTACTTTATGGACCACACCATACTTATGAAGGAAGGCTTGCATGTTTCTATTACAAAAGTGGGAGCTTTGATCACTGATGATCGCTTTAGGTATACCAAATTTCCAAAAAATGTGAAATCTAACAAAGTTCACAACCATGGAAGAGTCATCAGTCTTAGTGGCTTTTCCTTCCACCCACTTTGAAACATAATTAACAGCTAAAAGAATATACATGAAACCAAAAGAAATAGAAAATGGTCCCATGAAGTCAATACCCCAAATATCAAATATCTCACAGAACAATAATGGTTGTTAAGGCATCTTATTCTTACGAGAAATATTACCTGTCTATTGACATTATGTACGATTCTTACAGAAAAGCATATGCATCGCTAAATAAGGTGAGTCAAAATAGTCCAGAGTCTAAAACCTTTAAAGTAGTATGTTGAGGACAAAAATGGCTACCATATGCAAGTGTATTACAAAAATACAAAACAGATGTAAATTCATGGTCAAGAACACATCTACTAATAATCTGGTCACTACACATATGCCACAAGTAAGGGTTATCCCAAATATAATATTTTGCCTCATTTTAGGTTTATTAATTTGGTGCTTTTTAAAATAAGTAGGCAATTCAGAAGCAACTAAGAAATTCACCATATCTGCATACCAGGGATCTTTACCATGTAATGAGTACAACTACTCATCTAGAAAACTATCCTTCATAGTAGATCAATCTAAAAAGTGAGGTATTCTAGTTAAATGATCAGTCATAAGATTTTCTACTCCATTTTTATCTCTGACTTTTATGTCAAATTCTTGTAGGAGCAGCATCCACCTAATGAGTCTCTATTTTGCATCAAGCTTATTGAGTAAGAACTTTGAAGCTGCATGATCAAAATAAACAATAACTATAGAACTAAGCAAATAAGAATGAAACTTATCTAAAGCAAAAATAATAGCTAAAAGCTCCTTTTCACTGGTTGTATAATTAGCCTGAGCTTTATTTAAAGTACGCAATGCATAAGAGATCACATGAGACTTCTTGTCTATCTTTTAAGAAAGAATTGCACCCATGGCAAAGTTGGATACATCACACATCAATTCAAATAGGAATTCCTAATTAGGATGTTGGATGATAGGTGGGATGGTTAGCCTTTTCTTCAACTCATCAAATGCTAATTTGCATGACTCATTAAAATTAAAATTTACATTCTTTTAAAGAAGTCTAGACAATAGTAGAGAAATCTTACTAAAGTCTTTGATGAATCGCTTGTAAAAACCTGCATGGCTAAGAAAAGAACACACTTCCTATATACAGGTAGGGTAAGGTAAAGAAGCAGTCACATCTACTTTAGCTCTATTAACTTCAATGCCATTTTTAGAAACCACATGGCCTAAAACAATTCCTTGCTCTACCATAAAATGGCATTTTTCAAAATTTAAAACCAGATTTTTCTCAATGCATCTTTCAAAAACCATTCCTAAACTCATTAAACAATCATCAAAGGAGGTGCCATAAACAGTAAAGTTGTCCATAAAAACTTCCATGCAATGTTCAAGGAAATCGGAAAAGGTGCTCACCATATATTGCTGGAATGTACTTAGGGCATTACAAAGTCCAAACGACATCCTCCTATATGCAAAGTAACCAAATTGGTAGGTAAATATGGTCTTTTCTTGGTCCTTTAGTGCAATATGAATTTGAAAATAACCCGAAAAGACATTTAAGAAATAGTAATGAGATTTGCCTGCCAATCTCTCTAACATTTGATTTATGAAAGGAAGAGGAAAATGATCATTTCTAATAGCCTGATTTAGCTTTCTGTAATCAATGCAAACTCTCCAACTATTTTGAACTCTCATAGGAAAAAGTTTGTTCTTCTCATTAGGTACCACTGTGATACTAGTCTTCTTAAGGACTACCTGCACTGGACTTACCCATTTGCTATCGGATATGAGGTAAATAATACTAGCTAACAGTATTTTACTTACCTCTTTCTTCATGACATCTAGGATCGTGGGATTAAGTCTTCTTTGTGATTACCTCATTGGTTTGGCTCCTTCCTCTAATAAAATTATGTGCATACATGTGGAAGGGCTAATCCCTAGAATGTCTGCCAATGTGCAACCTATTGCTTTCTTTTTTTCCCTTAACAATTCTAACAACTACATTTCATGATCAGGTGGAAGATTATTTGCTATTATTACTGGTAATTTATTTTCTTCTTCCAGAAAAGCATATTTGAGATTGTCGGGTAAAGGTTTAAGTTCAAGTGTGGGTGGTTGCTATATGGAAGGTACTAATCTTTGTGAATTTAAATGTACAATAGCCTCCATTTGTTCATTTTTTTCAAAAGAGGAAATATTATCAAGTAAATTGATAGAATCAGGATCAAAATCAAAAGTGGAATTAGAATTCAAGTATGCATCAATCTTAAAACAAGCAGTGCATTTATTAAGTTCATCACAACATTTTAAATATTGAATTGCATTTATAAATTCAGCCATGTTAGTATCCATATCCACACAAGCATCAACAACTAACAAGCCTATCATATTTACATGTAACATGGAATGTTCTTCTGAAGGGTATTTCATGGAATCAAGAATATTAAAATAACAACATCACCACCAAATTCCATTGATAAAGTACCATCATGCATATTGATTATTGTTTTAGTAGTTTTCAAGAATGGTCTACCTAGAATCATTGGAGCATGTCCATGTATATTATCATCCTCCATATTCAAAACATAAAAATCAATGGGGAAAATTAAATCTTTTGCCTTTACTAGAACGTCTTCAAGTACTCTTGCAGCGTAGGCTATGCTTCTATTTACTAACTGAATCACCACTCCCTTCAGCTTCAATTCTCTAATCTACAAAGAGGAATACATAGACTTAGGCATTACATTAATGGAAGCTCTTAAATCTAACATATCATTATTGAATTGAATATTCCCTATTGTGCAAAGAATGGTGAATGTGCCGAGATCTTTGCATTTAGTGGGGATCATTTGTTGAATCAAAGCTGATACTCCCTATGCTGACTTTCTTATTTCCTTTCAACTTCCTCTTATGTGTGCAGAGCTCCTCAAGAAACTTTGCATATTTTAGAATCTGTTTAATTACTTTTAAGAGAGGGATATTTACTTATACTTTTTCTAAATGTCTCCATAATTTCCCTATCCAATTTAGCCTCTACGATTTTCTTGGATTGTGTAATTCAGCTATGGAATGGAAGGGGTCTAGTGTATTTTGAATTCTCTCCCTTTTCTATGGTGTTCTTACCTTCGATTGACAGCATAATGTCCAATTTTTGTTAAATGATGGAAACGGGTATGTTTTCAAAGCAAGTCTCCCGAAATGAATTAGTTAAGGTCCCAAAAAATTTGAATAACATTCTAAACTTCTAAAAATGAGAATCCTAGCCTTAGATGGAAGAAAAAATAAAGCTAGAATGAAGAAACAAATTTTGACGAAAAACTTATGAAACACAATGGTATTTTCGTAATTTTGAACAAATTTTAGAATTCACACAAGAGGGCTTTTTAAATGAAAGTTTTGAGTTCTCCGAGGTTCTCAGAGGCTTGAAACTTTGACAGATCCATTTGGAAAGGTTTAGTTCCAATTTGAGTGATTCCCAAGGGATTTTACTAAATTGGGAACCTAAATTTTATAATGAAAAAGACGGTTGTAAAAAAGCAGCTAAAACAAAGGAGAAACGAAAATGCTAAGAACGAAGGGCAAAATAGAAATTTTTGAAAAAGTCATTTTTCCTCCACCTATAAATAGGTGGTGCCACCCTTCCTCACTCATTTAGACACAATTGTTTCTGCCCAGATTCAGAGAAGAAGGCTAGGGTTTAGGTGCACCAAGGGAAGAAGAAGGAGAAGAGAAATCAAGGTAAAAAGATATGGTTTCTTAGTAGTTTTTTATGCTTTCTTCCATCCAAACCTCCTCTCCTCTATTCTCCTTTGTTTTCTTTGATTAAAATGAAGTATACAAATCTCATTTAAGGGAGAAACTTAGAGGAAAATTCGGATTTGAAGAGAAAAGCCTAGAGAAAGCAAGAAAACAAGGTAATTTCTTCTTCCATTGTTGATATCTCTTCCTTCCCTTCCTCCACCATTTTGCCCTACCTAAGAAACCCTAGGAGGGTTAATTTTTAGGTAGAACTCAAGGTGATTCTAAGGAAAAAGGGTGTGGAGATTAAGAATATACAAATGAAATTAACAAAAAAGCATGAAATTTCAAGATGCAATTTCTAGGGTTTCAATTGCACCTTATAAAATTTGACTTTGTACAATGATTCCTAGGCCTAAATAAGAGTTTAATTGAGCTCCTAAGATCCCTAGAAGTCTCCCCATGTGCTTCCTCCTTCAAGAAAACCAAGTAAAGTCCAAGGAGGCCAAAATCATGCATGGTCTTGGCCTAAGGGAGATAACTAGCTAGGGAGAGTTTTAAATTTTTCTAAGCCCATTTTTGAGTCATATATGATGAATGAATATGAGGGAAAGCCTCAGGAGAAATTTAGAAACCATAAAAAGTGAGTTGGTGCTTTATGATCCATAATATAACCTAAGGAAGCAACATGTAGTTAGGCTCTTGGTTTTGATTGTGTGATGACTCCAAGAGGCTTAAAAGCAGTCAAGAATCGTATTTGAAAGGAAAGAATAAAGTCTAGAATTTATTTGAGGGGTGTTGCTTCATTAGGTGCATTTATGGAACTATAATGATCAAGATTAGTTGAGACAAAGTAAAGAGTCTCCCAAAAGTGAGATGGACTCCCAAGAGCATGGTTGAGTCTAAGAATCTCTTAAAGAATGGGTGAGGCAAGTCCAATATCCACAAGAAATTAGGTGAGATCAATCTACTTGCTTAGCAAGCCTTTGTATGCTATGTATGGCTTTCTCAAATAATAAAAATATCTCTTGAATGTTTGTACATCTCAACATGACCATACATGCATTTATGAGACTTGTTTTGCATTCATTATGTATGATTGAATGGGACATGAGCTATTGGGATTCTTTGAATCTCATCCCCTCCTCTTTAATGTTCTAACATGCTAGGTGAACCAAGAGAGCAAGGTAATAGAAGCCAAGCACCTTAAAGATGAGAGCTTGACATCAACATGCATAGTTTTTTTCCTTTAAAGCTATATTGATATCTAATGATGTAAGTTATTGTTGTATATGGTCTATGATCTTTGGAACATATGTAATTATGATAATATGTCATGTATAAATGAGAGAATACATTATGAGACCATTAGAATGTAAATTGAGTATATTATGGCATTGTGGCTTCTTAAATGGTATTATGGAATTATGTATAAATGTGAGAGAGATGGCCAAAATGAGATGCATGAGCATTGGGACTATTTGGGCAGCTCACACAAGTCCTAATTATACTTTTAGACTTGCCCAAGTAGTGCCAAACCCCAAGTAAAGCCATTTAGACATTTTGGTACCCTATATAGAGCTAAAATTGACCATAATGGAACCCTATGGAGTCATTTGGACATTTTAGGAAGCTGAATAATAGAATTTTCAAAGGCCTATAGAATATTTGATGAATTTTCAAAATTGATTAATTTTCTTGTTTTGGTCATGTCACTGTTCACTCAAGTCTAAAAATGAAATCTGTCACACAGGGTTCAAATGATATCCAATTGTCACAAAATTTCATACAGAGAAACTAGATATTCCCAGTGACTTGTGGAAGCACCTTATTTGGAGGGAGATATGAATTTTCAAAGAATCTATCTAGTATCAAGAACTTTAGCCAAACTCAGTTACTGTTTAATTAAGTTTCGAGGCATGGGCATGCCTGGACTGGTCTGGATTTATTTTTTCCATCTAGCTAACATCTACAGCTTTCCAGATTAGTATCAGTTGCTTGGATTGGATTTTTTTGGAATTAATTGGACATTTTTAAATTTTGTGATAGCGCCAATGAACAGCCTAACCTCTAGACAATTTTGAATGTCAAACGTCCTCTGTGTTGGATGTCATGGTCTAGACATATTTTTAATATAAAGTAGACATGTGTAGCTTTCTAAAATGGCCAAGAATGCATGATTTTAATTTTTTTAGAATTAGTTATGATTTTCCAAAATTTGAGACAGAAATGAGCAAATTCTGGCCAAAAATGAATATGTATATTTCATGCTCCCCTTTGACTTCCACGGGTTGTAGGCCATTTTTGATGATGCAATTAAGTTATATTCATGTAATTAAATATGAGAATATGATGTATGAGCTCACATAGTCCACATGACAGCAAATGGAATTTTAATACGCGACACAACGTAAAAAAAATGTATTATTTAATTCCCTTTTTCTTGCTCTTTCATGGAGTCTATGAATGTAAAGCATGAGAATATTATGAAATGAACTAAAAATATAAGGTGTTACATTTTTTGGTATTAGAACAAAGGTTCAGGCTCTTGATGTGGATTGTGGCTCATGTTTATGAGTTGTCGAGATGCATATGAGCTTGTTTATGGAAGAATTGAGTGTGTTGATGGTGGAAGTGTTCCCTTTTCATGTTAAAGTTTGTTATGATGTTTTAGCAAAATGGTGAACACTAAGAGAGGTCAACCCTCTAGAGAGGCTCGTGTTGATGATAGAACCGGGCCAAATGATCTGGATGCTGGAGCCCTACAGTCCATTATGGCTCACCTGGATTAGCAGCAAGCTGTTATCATGTAGTTACAAGAATGGCTTGCTGAGAGAGATAGCCAGGGCCCTACACCTCCTCTTCCACAGCCACCCCACCACTTCGATCGTCTTAAGCATTTAGGGGTGACTCATTCAGGTCCGTAGCCACTCATACAGATGGTTGCCCCCATTCCACCAGCTCAGACGCCTCCAGCCCAAGAGCAGCATTTTATGAGTTTGAGATTTATTTGGGAGAAAAATTTCATCTAGGCCCAAACTAATGTAAGAGATCATGATAAGAGGCTAATGAGGGCCCAATAAGCTAGGTGCAGGCACAATATAACTCAATGTGATAGAGGTCCAAGATCCACCCTGTATAGGCTCTTATAATTGGCCCAATAACCCTTGTGTAGACCCAAAACCTTTGAGCTCTTAAAACTTGTTCTAGCCCAATGGAATTTCAGCAACGCAATACATAAGAACTGGCCCAACAAAGCAAAGACCTAAAGCCCATTAGGAGTTGGACTTTGGGGCAACCCATGACCCATATTTGACCTAACTTAAACCGAACTAAAACCTTAAATGCTTCAGCCACTATCTCATTTTTCTGAAACACAAACACATCTCAAAATTCAGAGGTCCAAAGGAGGCTCTAGGGTTATTAGCATAAATCCACCATTTCTCACCTCTAAGCTCAAAATTAGCGAAGGTACTTTTTGTATTTCTTAATCCTCTTCTCTTCCTCTTTAATTTGGCCTAATTAGTTTTTCATTTAGAGCATTTTCACCTACATCCAAAATTTGAAACTTGTTATGTGATGTTTCCATGGTGAAAATTCGTAGGTTGAGGTTAGGGTTGTCATTAGATAGGTATGAACTCTTCTCTTTAAGGTAATTTTGCTTATTTGAAACCCTAATGACTTGATTATAGTATGGGTATTAATTTTGTACGAATTTGCTTAGGATTTTGGGTGAAACATTGAAGTTTTTGGTAGAAGACACATCAATCCGAATTTGGGACTTGTAGTGGCTGAGTAAGTGATTCCTAGGTAGTCATTAGCATTTTAAATTCTTTAGGTACTTGTTACAACTGTTAATGATGAATTAGAGTAGTAATTCTCTGATGCTATGGTTATAGGGACATTTTGTACCATTGGTAACTGTTGCAATTGTCTATAAGTGAGGTAACTGGGTTTATATTAATTCTATGCATATATCTGTTTTAATTTTATATTTTGTTGTACATGAATGATTTGAAATGTTGAATGAATTAGTTAGCTATCATTATATTGTGATTGGACCTTGTGAGTCCATGGTGGAGCTGTGGTGCAGCTGCCACCCATGCATATGCTTCTATCAAGCACCGGGTTATGATCAAACCCTAGATGCACTGAGCCTTGGTTGTGTTCAATGGGGAGTAGGTGCCGTGAACGGGCCTCTCTTGGTGTTAATGGCTTTTAACATGTGAAAATATGATTGCTAGTATGGGATAGTAATCATGATATCCTAATTATTTCATTTACTGATATGACTGGTATTTTGCTGATGCTTATGTGAAATTATACATGTATGCTAATTAAACTAGAATATATGATGGAATTACCTTAGTTACTGAGATTCGTATCTCACCCCGTTTTATGGGATTAAACATTTTAGGTAAAGGTTCTTCGGATAAGGATAAGGGCAAGCAAGTGGATGAACATCCATGAGCTGAGGCTTGGTATGGGGAGCTACACTTGGTTTGAGTATAATAGAGTAGATGCTAATTTTTGTTAACCTTTGTAAAGCATCATCATGTATCTGTATTGCCAAGTGTAGGAATTTGTATTTTATTAACATAGAATGTAACCATTGAGAAATAGGCTTCATATTAGCTGTTGATGGATGTATGAACTTTGACACTTATCTTGGCTGGTGAATCTATGATATAACTGACTATTTGAGTAATGTAATCTTATGATATATTGATTGTAGACTTGAACTATTGATGCATGAAATACCCAATGAAAGTATGATTGAATGACTATTGTGAGAAATTTGTAAATCTATTGATATAAGACCATTGAATGAGTGGGAGAATCCATCTTTAATTATGGGATGGGTAATGATCTAATGGCTGGGAAATTCAGTAGATAAATGCTATTAGAACCTCATAACAAGTGGGAGAGTGGCCCTAGAGAGTCCCTAGATAGAGAGTGGAGAGTATGAGGCAAAGTCTTAAGAGCAGTAGGATCAGAGGGCATTTGGCCACGGCCAAATTATTGTTAGCCGTGGCCAATAGTGGCAAAGTTGCCCAGGGAGAGTACCAAAGAGCAATTCACCACGGCGAATGTGGAATTGGCTGCGGCAAAATATGAGAGGCTAAACTGGGAGCTGTCCAGAGGGAAATTCACCGTGGCAAAGTGGGGAATTGGCCGCGGTGAACTTTGGTGAAAATGAGCTAGGCATTCCAAAGAGGAATTGGTAGCGGCAAAAAGAGGTATTGGCCGCGGCCAATAGCAAGAGGCGAGCGAGCGAAGTTCCAGGAGGCTTCTTCACAGCGACGCCATGTAGGTTGGCCGCGACGAAGGTCCAATTCACCACGGCGATATGATGCGAGCGGTGAAGTCGAGGGGAATTGGCTGCGGTTAAAGGGAAATTGGCCGCGACGAATGTCCTAAAACCCTTATATTGACTAAGAAATCTTAGTTTTTCATATGGTAATCTCAATGGATGATTTAGAAACATTAATAGAAGATAAATGTGAATTGGAAATGTTAAGTAGTAGAATCAAGGCTCATAAATGAATGTTTGTTTCCCCCTGAGGTACGTAAGTATTTATAATTATATGGTTGATGACTCTAATAATATTAAGGTTCAAATTTTCCTATATTTCCATAATGTAATTAGTCTTAATGCCACGTAACCCTGCTTTATGGTTATTAATCATGTGCTTAACCTTAATTATGAGGATTAGAAGTTAGGGTCGTCACAGATGGAGTGCACATCTGAGTAGAAAAGGAAGCAGATTTTTGGTGGAAGGGCATAAAGCCTATCTTGCAGGTGAGGAACCTTCTAATTATATGGGAGGCATTCCTCCAGGCCTTTTATAAGCGGTACTTTCCTAGTATAGTTAGGGATGAGAAAGAATCAAAATTTATTCTTCTAAAGCAGACAGAGGGGATGTCTGTGGACCAATATGTAGCAAAATTTGTAGAGCTCTCCCGATACTCCTCCTATTTACTGAGATATGATGGTGAGAGGTGGAGAGTAGATAGATTAAAGAAAGGCTTGCTCCTTGAGATCAGAGATAGGGTAGTGCCATAGAGAATCAAGCACTTTAACACCCTAGTTGAGATATTTAGATTTACGGAGATGAACCTCAGGACGATATAGCCTTCCTCCAGTGCCAAACCACCCCTTCCTGAGCCCAAGAGACCTAGAGAGGGATCACAAACTATAGTTACTAGCCATAAAGGTGGCAGAAGCTAATGTAGCTGAAGAGGCAAAAAAAGAAAGATTCAATCCAGCAGAGGTAGTTTCACACCTATTACATGTCCCCAATGTGGTAAGAACCATGAGACCAGACCATGCTATATGGGGTAGAATGTATGTTTTAGGTGTGGTCGGCCAGGACACATGGCCAGGGATTGCACATAGGCTCCTCTACAGATTACATAGCAAAGGGAGATAGCTCCTCCTCCCAGACCTCAAACCCAGGGTAGAGTCTTTGCCCTGTCACAGCGAGAGGCTAGCCGATCCCTAAGTCTGATTCAAGGTACTATTAGAATAAATGATTTTTTTGTAACTGCATTATTTGATTTGGGTGCTAGCCATTCTTTCATATCATATGATTGTGTTTAGAGGTTGGGTCTAAGTATGCATATACTTCCATATGATTTGCATGTATCTACCCCCACAGGAAACCGAGCCATTACCTCCCATACTTATTTGAATTGTGTAATCTAGTTTAATCACTACCTTACCACCCTTGATTTGATTTGTATGTCCCTTGTTGATATTGATGTGATTATTGGCATGAACTGGATGTCTGTAAATAATACCACACTAGATTATAGCCACAGATATATTACTTTACCTGAGTGTGGGACTATGCCTAGTATGAGGACTGAGTTATCTATCATGACCACCTCTCAGGCTTAAAGATCTCTAGGCCATGGTTATCAGGGGTATCTGGTTTTCTTTTCAATTTAGGCTAAGGTAGAACAGGGTATAGATGAGATTCCCATAGTGAGGGAGTTCCTCGAGGTATTTCCCAGAGAGATTAATGAACTACCCCTAGAGGAAGAGGTAGAATTTCCTATAGACATTATACTTGGAACAGGTCCAGTGTCTAAGGCCTCGTATAGGATGGCTCCTACCAAGCTAGTTGAGCTTAAGAAATAGATAGAAAAGCTCTTAGAGAAGAGTTTTATCAGACCCAATGTCTTGTCATTGAGAGCTCCAGTCTTATTCGTAAAGAAGAAAGACAAGAGCCTTAGGCTATGTATAGATTACTGAGAACTCAATAAGATAACCACTAAGAATAAGTACCCTCTCCCTCGTATAGATGACCTCTTAGATTAGTTGGTAAGAGCGTCAGTATTTTCTAAGATAGACCTTACGTTAGGATATCACCAGCTTAGAATAAAGGCTGAAGATATTCCCAAAACAGCATTTAGAACTTGATACGGGTCCTATGAATTTTTAGTTATGCCCTTTAGGTTGACGAATGCACCCACAGTATTCATAGATTATATGAACAGAGTCTTCAGGCCATATTTAGATAGATTTGTAGTTGTCTTCATAGATGACGTCTTCATCTACTTAAAAGTAGAGAGGAACATAAGCAACACCTAAGATTAGCCTTAGAGACCCTGAGAAAGAGATAGCTATATGCTAAACTTAGTAAATGTGAATTCTGGCCTACTGAAATTCAGTTTCTAGGTTATATGATCTCCCAGGAGGGGGTCACAATAGATCCCCATAAGGTAGAAGTAGTATTACAGTGTGAGAGGCCTAGGATAATGACAGAGATTAGGAGCTTCCTAGGTTTAGCAGGTTACTATAGGAGGTTCATTCAAGGCTTTTCTCAGATAGCGATGCCACTGACTCGGCTTACTTGAAAGAATGTACCATTTGTATGGAATGAGAAATGTGAGAGTAGTTTTTAGGAATTGAAGCACAAGTTGACCACAACCCCAATTTTAGTACTCCCTGACCCTAGAGAAACTTGTGTAGTATACAGTGAAGCCTCTAAGAAAGGGTTAGCATGTGTGCTTATGCAGAAAGGCCGAGTGGTAGCTTATGCTTTTAAATAGTTGAAAACTCACGAGGAAAACTACCCTACACACAATTTAAAGTTAGCCGCAGTGGTATTTGCTTTGAAGATATGGAGACACTACTTATATGGGGCAGCTATAGAAATTTACAGTGACCATAAGAGCCTTAAATATTTATTTGAATAGAAAGAGTTAAATATGAGACAACGGAGATTGTTAGAATTTTTGAAAGATTATGACTACACATTGAAATACCATCCCGGTAAGACTAATGTGGTAGCTGATGCCCTAAGTAGAAAATCCATACACATGGCTTGTATGATGATCCAAGAGTAAGAATTGATTAAGAGATTCAGAGACATAAGTCTCTACTACAAGGTGTATTTGGGGAAGTTATTAATGAGTGAAACCCAAATAGAAAATGACCTAAGGGATCAGATAAGAGAGGCCCAACAAATAGATGACTCTGTTAGTAAGGTTAGAGCCCAGATAGCCTAAGGTAGCATACAAAAATTTAATTTATCTGAGGATGACATAGTGAGATACAGAGATAGGATGTATGTGCCTAAGAATATAGAAATCAGAGAGAAAATATTAGATGAGGCACATAAGAGCAAGTACACCATTCATCTGGGCAGTAATAAAATGTATCAGGACTTAAAGAAAATGTTCTGGTAGCTTGGAATAAAAATAGACATAGCAGAGTATGTCTCCCAATGTTTAGTATGCAAGAGAGTGAAAATAGAACACCAGAAACTAGCTGAGTTACTTTAGTCCCTAGATATCCCAGAGTGGAAATGGGATAGTATAACAATGGATTTTGTCATGGGTTTACCCAGGACATCATTGGGGCATGATGCAATATGGGTAATAGTGGATAGGTTAACCAAGTTAGTGCACTTCCTACCTATGAAAGCCACTTATACCCTACATAAGTTAGCCTAACTGTACATCAGGGAGATAGTTAGACTGCATGGTGTGCTTAGGAGTATAGTTTCAGATAGAGATCTCAGATTTACATCAAATTTTTAGAGATCATCACAGGATGCTCTAGATACCATACTCAGATTTAGCACAGTCTATCATCCACAAATAGATGGACAAACAAAGAGAACCATCCAAACCCTAAAGAACATGTTGATGGCGTATGTGCTAGAAATGAAAGAAAATTGGGATACATACTTGCCTCTAACAGAGTTTGCCTATAATAACAGTTACCATGCAAGTATACAGATGGCACCATATGAGGTATTGTATGGGAGGAAGTATAGGTCTCTGATGTGTTAGGATGAGCTAGGAGAGCAGAGCCTTATAGGCCTAGAGTTAGTGGTCCAGACTTCTAGATAAATAAAAACCATTAGAAAGAAACTGCTGACGGCTCAGAGTAAATAGAAAAGTTATGCAGATAAACGTAGATGGCTGTTAGAGTTTGAGACTGGAGACCATGTCTTTATTAGAGTGTCTCTAGTCACAAGGATAGGTCAGTCCATTAAAAATAAAAAGCTTAGTCTAAAGTACATAGGTCCTTTCCAAATTCTTGATAAAGTAGGACCTGTAGCATACAGACTAGCCCTTTCCCCTAATTTGAGCTAAGTACATAATGTATTTTATGTTTCATAGCTCAAAAAGTACTAACCTGACCCTTCACATGTCATAGAATATGAGAATGTGTAGTTACAGGAGAATCTATCATCCATAGTATCACTAGATCGGATCGTAGACGTTAGACTCAAGCAGTTACGGAATAAGACGATACTGTTGGTGAAAGTGGTTTGGAAAGGGTTATCTCCTGAAGAAGCCACCTGGGAGCTAGAGGATAATATGAGAAAGAAATATCCATAACTCTTCCCATGAGATATGTTATCTAAATTTTGAGGATGAAAATTTTTAAATGGGGGAGAATTGTAATGTTTAGTTTTCGTTAAATGATGGAAATGGGCATGTTTTCAAAAGAAGTCTCCCGAAATGAATTAGTTAAAGTCCTGAAAAATTTGAGTAACATTTTAGACTCCTAAAAATGAGAATCCTAGCCTTAGACAGAAGGAAAAATGAAGCTAGAATGAAGAGACAAATTTTAACGAAAAATTTATGAAACATAATGGTATTTTTGTAATTTTGAACAAATTTTGGAATTCATAGTTAAATGAAATTTTTGAGTTCTTTGGGGTTCTTAGAGGCCTTAAAAACCATGGGAAGCCCTAGGACAGTTAAATCTCCTCCGGTGGACGTTTTCTAATATCAGTGTACCTGAATTTTGACGAATCCATTCGGGAAGGTTTTAGCTTCAATTTGAGTGATTGCAAAGGCATTTTACTAAATTGGAAATTTAAATTTTATAATAGAAAATATAGTTCTTAAAAAGGAGCTAAAACGAAGGGGAAACAAAAATGCTAAGAATAAAGGGCAAAATGGAAATTTTTGAAAAAGCCATTTTTCCTTCACCTATAAATAGGTGGCGCCACCCTTCCTTACTCATTTAGACACAATTGTTTCTTCCTTCCCTTCCTCTACCATTTTGCCCCACCTAAGAAACCCTAGGAGGGTTTGATTTTTAGGCAGAACCAAGGGTAATTCCAAGGAAAAAGGTGTGGAGATTAAGAATACAAATGGAATTAACAAAAAACCATGAAATTTTAAGATGCAATTTCTAGGGTTTCAATTGCACCTTGTAAAATCTGACTTTGTACAATGATTCCTAGGCCTAAATAAGAGTTTAATTGAGCTCCTAAGATCCTTAGAAGTCTCCCCATGTGCTTCCTCCTTCAAGAAAACCAAACAAAGTCCAAAGAGGCTAAAATCATGCATGGTTTTGGCCTAAGGGAGATAGCATAGCTAGGGAGAGTTTTAAAATTTTCTAAACCCATATTTGAATCATATATGATGAATGAATAGAAATTTAGAAACCATAGAAAGTGAGTTTGTGCCTTATGTTCCATAATATGACCTAAGGAAGCAACATGTAGTTAACCTCTTGGTTTTGATTGTGTGATGACTCCAAGAGGCTTAAAAGGAGTCAAGAATCATATTTGGAAGGAAAGAATAGAGCCTAGAATTTATTTGAGGGATGTTGCTTCATTAGATGCATTTGTGGAACCATAATGAGGTTTATAGATCAAGCTAGTATCTAAGCAAGTTGTGTGACCTTAGAATTAATTCCATGAACCTAATTGGCTTTCCATAAATTGTGTTTAGGCCAAGAGAAATCATCCTCACACTTTTGTGTTTGTGTGGCTGAAAAAGGGAGCTTAGATTCAAGAGCAAAAGTGTGTAATTGTATCCAAGGTAGCTCACTCCTTCTTCTCTTATGCATAATTGTTTACTTTACTTGTCTTTAAATGTGTGTATGTGCATTTTTAAGCCATGAAAAGTGTTCTAGCATGACTTTGATTCCATGGTGCCATGATTTTATAATATATTTTCATATGATGTTTATGATGTGTACTTGGATTTGCTTTAATGTGGTGAGGCCAAGAACCCTTAGCCATGGTGAAGATGAGCTAAGAACCCTTAAGATTGGTTGGGACAAAGTAAAGAGTCTCTCAAAATTGAGATGGACTCTCAAGAGCATGGTTGAGTCTAAGAATCTCTTAAAGAATGGATGAAGCAAGTCCAATATCCACAACAAATTGGGTGTGGTTAATCCACTTGCTTGGCAAGCCTTTGTATGCTATGTATGGCTTTCTCAAATGATGAAAATGCGTCTTGAATGTTCACACATGTTAACATGACCATACATGCATTTATGAGACTTGTTTTGCATTCATTATATATGATTGAATGGGAGATGAGCGATTGGGATTCTTTAAATCTCATCCCCTCCTCTCCAATGTTCTAACATGCTAGGTGGATGAAGAGAGTAAGGTAATGGAAGCCAAGCACCTTGAAGATGAGAGCTTGGCATCAACATGTATAGTTTTTGTCCTTTAAAGCCATATTGATGTCTAATGATGTAAATTATTGTTGTATATGGTCTATGATCTTTGGAACATATGTAATTATGATAATATGTCATCTATAAATGAGAGAATACATTATGAGACCATTAGAATGTAAATTGAGTATATTATGGCATTGTGGCTTCTTGAATGGTATCATGGAATTATGTATAAGTGTGAGTGAGATGGCCAAAATGAGATGCATGAGGGTTGGGACCATTTAGGCAGATCACACAAGTCTTAATTATGCTTTTAGACTTGTCCAAGTGGTGTCAAACCCCAAGGAAAGCCATTTGGACATTTTGATACCCTATATGGAGCCAAAATTGACCATAATGGAACCCTATGTTACTTTTTTGTCCAAATAAACTCTACTTGATTTGAGATTTGGCATGCAATTAAATTTTGTTAAGAGTTTTTTAGGAAAATAAAGAACAGAATTTTTGGAGGTTTACAAAATATTTGATAAATTTTCAAAATTAGCAAATTTTCTTATTTTGGTCATGTCACTGTTCACATAGGTTTAAAAATGAAATTTGTCACACAGGGCTCAAATGATGTCCAACTGCTACGAAATTTTTTATAGTAAAACTAGATATTCCTAGTGACTTGTGACAACTAGAAGCACCTCATTTGGAGGTCTAGAGAGAGAAATATATAAATTTTCAAAAAATCTGTCTAGTATCAGGAACTTCAGTTGACCTTAGTTACTGTTTGATTAAGTTTCGAGGTCTGGGAATGCCTGAACTAGTTTGGTGTTATTTTTTCCCTCTAGCTAACATCTACAAATTTTCATATTGATATCATTTGCTTAGATTGGATTTTTTTGGAATTAATTGGACATTTTTAAATTTTGCTGCAAAATTTTGTGATAACACCAGTGGACAGCCTGACCTCTGAACAATTTCGAATGTCAAAAGTCCTCTGTGCTGGATTTTATGGTTTGAACATATTTTTAGTATAAATTAGACATGTGTATCTTTCCATAATGGACAAGAATGCATGATTTTGATTTTTTCTAGAATTAGTTATGATTTTTCAAAGTTTGTGACAGAAATGAGAAAATTCTGGCCAAAAATAAATATGTATATTTCACGCTCCTCTTTGACTTCCACAAGTTGTAGGCCACTTTTGATGATGCAAATAAGTTTTATTTATGTAATTAAATATGAGAATGTGATGTATGAGCTCATATGGTCCACGTGACACTAAATAGAATTTTCATATGTGATGTAACGCAAAAAAAATGCATTATTTAATTCCCTTTTTCTTACTCTTTCATGAAGTCTATGAATGTAAAGCATGAGAATGTTGTGAAATAGCTAGAAATATATGGTGTTACAGATGAAAACTATTGATCTCTATCACTTTATTTCTTTCACAACACTTCTATTGGAGGTGTGATGGACCCATTCACTTACTGCTCCTCAAAGTTATTGCATTAACATTGCCCCTTGGGTTAGTCATGGGCTGTGAGGTTAATTAGCTAGAACCTTGACTTCTTAACTCTTTGATATTTGTTGCAAGTTTGCCAATTTAGGTCTTCAAACTCTAGATTGTTGTCTTTGTTCATTGTTGGAATTGGACTATATTTGTTGCCAACTGCTTCACTATATCTTCTAGACTTGGTTCTGACTTGTTCATCTGTTACATGGGTTGTCTCATAAGCTATTGATTGTTTGGGCCAAGGACATTAAATTTCTGTTGCTATTGTTGTTGGTTAGACCCACTACCATATCTCAAATTTGGATGATCTCCCCATCCAGAATTGTATGTTACTGCATAAAGGTCGTATATATTTTGTTGCTGCATAAGGGTCGTATCTATTTTGTTGCTGTTGTAAAGATCTACCAGGGACGATGCCATCACATGATTCTATATTATCTTGCAATTGGAGACACTGATCTATGGCATGTGTGGTTAATGAACAAATGCCACACAGAGGTGTAGGGAGTTATTGAGGTTGTCTTTGCTCGAGTGTTAGCTATCTGACCATGGAAGCCAACCCCTTAAGGTTATTTTTTATTCTTTGTTGATCCATATAAGTGGCATAGATTTTGTTGACACCTCTAGTTGGTGTGTTTAGTCTGATGCCAAATTATTGTGTATTTTGTGCCATATTCGCAATGAGGTCTCTGGCTGCAACTGGGGTTTTGTTAACTAATGCTTCACCTACAGCTGCATCAACCATACTTCTTTCCTTTGGTAGCAAACCTTTATAAAAGTACTAAATAAGAAGTTAGTCACTGATTTGATAATGAGGATAGCTTACACATAGTTTCTTAAACCTCTCATAGTACTCATACAATGTTTCTCCGTTCATCTATTTAATACCACTAATCTCTTTTTGTATGGCAGCAATTCTTGAGGCAGGGAAGAATTTCTTTAGAAATATCCTCTTCAATTCATTCCATGAAGTGATGGCTTGAGGTTGAAGATAATAAAGTCAATCTTTGGCTGCCCCATCAAGTAAGAAAGGAAATGCTTTAAGTTTGATATGCTCTTCTAAAACTTCTTATGGCTTCATGGTGGAACAAACCATATAAAACTCCTTGAGATGTTTATGTGGATCCTCCCCTGCAAGACCATGGAACTTTGGAAGCAAATGTATTAATCTAGAATTAAGTTTAAAAGTAGCATCAAGTTTAGGATATTGAATACGTAATAGTTGGTAATTAACATCAAGTGCAGCAAATTCTCTAAGAGTTCTATCATTATTACCAGCCATATTTACTACTCTAGAATCAAAATCAAAATCCAAATTCAAATTCAGTTCACAATTATTTTGTGTGTTATTTATTATCTCAGAAACCAACTCAGTAACTACAGCTTTTTTAATTTTATAGTTTCTAAGTTGTGTATGAAAACTCCTATCAATTTATGGATCAAACTTAATCAAATCTCTATTGGAGGATCTTTTCATACACCAAGAATGAATTAAAATGAAAGAAAACACCTAAAAATTATCAAGAAAAATCAAAATAAATTTAGAAAAATTAGAAAAATAGCAAAAAATCACAGTAAAAAATACTAAAAAATAAAAAAAATGGTCTAAACAATAAATTTTGGCCAAAAAGTGGCCTACCACATAGCAAAGCTATGATGTTGATTTCTCACAATAGTTAAAACCTATAAACCAAGTATAAACTCAATCGAAGTTAGTCACCCCTTATACCAGTATTACTCAAAACAATCACAGAATACTAAAAAATACAAAAAGTTAACCACAAACACTACGTCAAGATGCTAAAATAAAAACTGAAACTAAGGAATTTTCTATTCTAATTGATTATGATTAGTTGGCTCCTCGGCAATAGCACCAAAATCTTGGTAAAGAAATTATTGTTCACTCACAGTTGTCGAACTAGCTAAGATTAGTTATTTTTGCTAGTTTGTAGTATAATGCCTAACAAGTCATCTTCTGTAACACCATATTTATCTAGCTTGTCTTATGCCATTTTAGGGTCTTATTCTATGCATTTCATAAGGAAGCAAGCAAGGTAGCATGAGAACAATGAAGGTACATGCACTTTGTCACGGATAAAAATTTTTCTTTAGAGTCCCATGGGCTATATGGACTCATGTATCATATTCTCATATTTAATTATATAGATACAACTCATTTTCATTCCCAAAAATAGCCTACAACTTGTGCAAGGCAAGGGAATACATAGAATCCATGATAGCTACTTTGGCCAGAATTTTTTCTTTTTTGTCACAAATTTTGGAAAATCATAACTAATTTTAAAAAAATCAAAATCATATATTCTTTACCATTCTGAAAGCTACATATGTCTAATTTATACTAAAAATATGGCCAGTCCATGAAACATCACACAGAAGAAGTTTTACATTCGAAAAGGTGCAAAGGTCCGACTGGCTATTAGTATTGATATAGGTTTATGCTATGAACTTCAAAAATGTCTAATTAATTCTATAAAAATCCAATCCTTGTAAATGATATCAATATGGAAATATAAGGATGTTAGATAGAGAAAAAAAATAACTTCAAACTAGTCCAAGCACATCCAAATCTATAAAATCAATCAAATAGTACCTGAGGTCTATTTGAAAGCCTGATACTGGGCAGAAATTTTAAAAATTCATATCTCCCTCTCTAGGCATCCAAATGGGGTGCTTCTAGTTGGCACAAGTCACTGGGAGTGTTTAGTTTCTTTCTATAAAATGTTGTGGCAATTGGACATCATTTGCCCTATAAGTGACATAATTTAATTTCAGACTTGAGTGAATAGTACATTGAACCAATTTTAGAAAATTTTCCAACTTTGAAAACTCATCAAAATATTCCATAGACCTCCAAAAATTCTACACTTTAGCTTCCAAAAAGCTCTCAACAAGCTCTAAATACATGCAAAACCTTATACCAAGAAGAGCTCATTTGGACAAAAAGTAGTATAGGTTTTCAATATGGTCAATTTTACTCCATATTATATACCAAATGTGTCCAAATGACTCCCCTTGATGTTTGGCACCTCTTGGGCAAGTTTAAAAGCATGAATATGACTTGTATGAACTGCCCAAGTGGTCCCAAACCTCATGCATCTCAATTTGGCCATTCCACTTCCATTTATACATACATTTCCATAATACTAGTTTGCCATTACATGTCCAAATTGCACATTTTCATACATATAACCTTAGTTCTCATTTATACATGATACATTAACATAATTATATATGTTCATAACATTATTAAATATATACAACCATAGATTACAACATTTGCTATTCATATGGCCTTAAAGTAACGAAATCTATACACTTGAATGTCATGCTCTCATCTCTCAAGTGGTTGGCTCCCATTTCCTTGTTCTCTTGGTCCACCTAATATGTTAGAACATTGGAGAAGAGGGAATGAGATTCAAAGAATCTCAATAGCTCATCTCCCTTTCAATCACACATAAAATTTGCAATACAAGCCTTGAAAATATATGCATGGACATGTTAACATATGTGAGCATTCAAGAAACATTCTTGGCATTTGATCAAATCATACATAGCATGCATAGGCTTGCTAAGTAAGTGGATTAGCCTCATCCATTCACTTGTGGATTTTAGACTTGCCTCGCCCATTTCTTTGAGAATTTTTTGACTCAACCTTACTCTTAGGAGTCAACCTTACTTTTGAAAGACATTTTACTTTGTCTCAACCAACTTTAAAGGTTCTTGGCTCATCCTCACCATGGCTAGAGGGTTCTTGGCTTCTCCACACTCAAGCAAACCAAGGCAAGCATATAAAACATCATTTGAATGCATAAAACATTATCATGGTACCATGGCTTATGAAATCATATTAAAATACTTTTCATGGCTTAAAACATATATACACACATCCAAAGACAATGTAAATACACATTCATGCATGAGAGAAGGTGGAGAGAGCTACCTTGCTTGCATTTACACACTTTTTCCTTGAGTCTTGAATCCTCTCTCTTGACCTCACACACCCAAGGTGGAGATCATTTCTCTTGGCCTAAACACAATTTGTGGGAGCCAATTAGGTTCATGGAATTAATTCTAAGGCCATACATCTTCCTTAAACACTAACTTGGTTTATTAGCCCCTTTATGGTTCCAAGAATGCACCTAATGAAGTAACATCCATCAAATGAGTTCTAAGCTCTATTCTTTCCTTTCAAATATGATTCTTGACTCCTTTTAAGCCTTTTGGAGCCATCACATAATTAAAACAAAGAGCCTAACTACATGTTGCTTCTTTAGGTCATATTATGGAACTTAAAGACACTAATTCATTCTCTAAGCCTCCTAAATTTTTCCCAAGATTTTCTCTCATTTTCATTCATCATATATGACTCAAAAATGGGTTTGGAAAAATTTAAAACTCTCCCTAGGTGTCTCAACCCCCTTTGGCTTAGATTATGCACCATTTAGCATCCATGGAAGTTTTCTTTTTTTTTCTACATGGAAGATGCATATGGGGAGACTCCTAGGGATCTTGGGAACTCATTTAAACATTCATTTAGGCCTAGGAATAATTACATCAAATCATATTTTCAATTAAACCCATGAAACCCTAGGTTTGCCACCTTGAAAATCTATGGCCTTTTCTTGAATTTCCTTGCATATTCTTACTCTCCTCCCTTAAATTCATAGAATTCACCCTTGGTTCTCCTCAAAATTCTAGCCTTCTTGTAGCTACATATATAGGGAGAAATAGGGAGAAGGAGGGGGAGGAAGTAGCTACCATAGGATGGAAGATTTACCTTGTTTTCCTTGCTTAATTCTCACTTTCCTTGGCCTTCTCTCTTCAAATCCAAATTTTTCCCTCTTGGTCTGACCTCAAAATAGCACCAAAAACTTTAAGAAAATCATAAGGAGAAAGGGGAGAAGGAGGAGAAGAAATTTCCCAAGGAGAAGACTAGGAAATTTCAATAATTTCTTACCTTTTTCTTGAGTTTTTTTCCTTCTCTTTGTCTTGTTCTTGTGTGTCTTTCTCCCTTGAGTCTTCTTTGGTTTTTGGGCAAAACTTGATTGACCAAAATGAGGGGAGAAGAAGAGCGCCTCATATATATAAAGGATTTAAGAAGGACTTTTTCAAAAAAATTTATTTTGTCCTTCATTCTTGGCATTTTTGTTTTTAACTCATTTTAACTCCTTTTTTAGAACTGTATTTTCTATTATAGTAAAATACCTTTGGAATCACTCGAATCAAAGCTAAAACCTTCCCGAACGAATCAGTCAAAGTTCGAGTAAACCAACATTAGAAAACATCAACCTGAGAGGTTTTAACTGTCTCGGGGCTTTCCATAGTTTTTAGGGCCTCTAAGAACCTAGAGAACTCAAAATTTTCATTTAAAAAGCCCTCCTATGTGAATTTCAAAATTTGCTTAAAATGACAAAATGCCCTTACGTCTCGTCAATCTTTCATCACAATTTGTTTCTTCATTCTAGCTCTATTTTTCTTTCCGTCTGAGCCTAGGATTCTCAAATTTTTTAGTGTAATACCCCAAAAATTAATTAAAGTATTAATAATGGATTAGGTTAATTAAGAATAATTAATATAAGATAATTGGGCAAGTTAGGTGAAAGGAGATTTTAGAAAGATAAAATTTATTAATATGGGTTTGAGATTTAATTGGGATAGAAATTTCATCTAGGCCCAAATTAATATAAGAGATCATGATAAGAGGCTAATAGAGGCCCAATAAGTAGGTGCAGGTCTAATTTGATTTAATGGGTTAGAGACCCAAGGCCCAACTTGCACAAGCTCTTAGGAATGGCCCAATGAACCTTGTGCAGACCCAAACAATGGAGTTCTTAAAACTAAGTCTGGCCCAATAGAATTTTAGCAGCCCAATGCACAAGAGCTGGCCCAACAAAGCTAAAATCTGAAGCCCAAATGGAGTTGGACCTTGGAGGAACCCATGACCCATATTTGACCCAACTAAAACCTAAATACTTCAGCCTCTTCCCCATTTGCTGAAACACAAACACACATCTCAAAATTCGGAGGTCCAAAGGAGGCTTTAGGGTTCTTGGCATATTTCCATATTTTCCCACTTCTAGAGCAAGATTCAGCCAAGGTAATAGTTATATAACTTAATCCTCTCATCTTTCTCTTCATTTTGGTCCAATTAGTTTTTTATTTAGAGTATTTTCACCATACCCAAAATCTGAAATGTGGTTGTTTGGGATTTTCTTAGTGAAATTCGTAGGTTGAGGCTAGGGCTGACATTAGGTGAGTATAAATCTTTCATTTTGATGCTTTCTTTGCTAGTTTAAGACCCCCATAGCTAATTTATAATATGGGTATTAATTTTGTACGAATTTGCTTAGGATTTTAGGTGAAATATTGAGGTTTTTAGTAGAGGACACTTCAATCTGAATTTGAGATTTGTGGTGGCTGGGTAAGTATTCCCTAGGTAGTCATTAGCATTTTAAATTCTTTGGACACTTATTGCAACTGTTAATGATGAATTAAAGTAGTAATTTTCTAATGTTATGGTTTTAGGAAGATTTTTATATCATTGGTGGCTGTTGCAATTATCTACAAGTGAGGTAACCAGGTTTACATTAATTCCATGCATATATCTGTTTTAATTTCATATTTTCTATACATGAATGATTTGAAATGTTGAATGAATTGGTTGGCTATCTATTGTATTATGATTGGACCTTGTGAGTCCATGGTGGAGCTGTGGTGCGACTGCCACCTGTGTATGTGCTTCAATCGAGCACCGGGTTATGATCAAACCCCAAATGCACTGAGCCCTAGTTGTGCTCAAAGGGGAGTAGGTGCGATGGACGGGCCTCTCCTGGTGTTATTTGCCTTTAACATGTGAAAATATGATTGCTAGTATGGGATAGTGATCATGATAGCCTAATTATTTCATTTACTGATATGACTAGTGTTCTTCTTATGCTTATGTGAAATTATGCATGTATCTAATTAAACTGGATTATATGATGGAATTTCCTTGGTTATTGAGATTCGCATCTCATCCCATTTTATGGGATTAAAATTTCAGGTGAACGTTCTTCTGATAAGGATAAGGAGAAGTAAGTGGATGAAAATCCATAAGCTCTAACATGTGGGGAAAAGGTTACACTTAGGTTGACTTATTTAGTATAGATGCTAAATTTTGTATCCCTTATTGTATAACATCATCATGTATTCATGTTGCCAAGTGTAGGCTCTTATATTTTGATTACCTAGGATGTATTCATTGAGGAGTTAGACCTCATTTTAGCTTGATATCGGATGTATGAACCCATAACACTTGACGTATGAATTTTGCTGAATTTATGGTATGGTATATTGTTGGGAATATAATTATGTGATGTATTAGATGTAATATGAACCATTGATGCATGAAACCTCTGATGGAATGTATATCGAATTTTAATTTCCAATAGTGCATGAATTTTTGTTGCTATTATTCTATGGACTTGCCGGTATAGGATAGTTGGAGGAGTGAAAATTTACATTTAAGTTTTGAATTGGTAATGGTAGAATAGCTGGGTGTATAGGGTAGATAAATACCATTAGAGTCATATAAAATGAGAGGGAGTGGTCCTAGTGTAGTCCCAAGATGAGAATTGGAGTGTAGGGGATGAAATTTAGGAGATATAGTTACAGGAGGGAGTCACGCCACAGCTAAGAAGGCTCTGCCATGGCCAAATGAGTGACAGAGGTGAGGGGTGCCGCGGCATGAGTAAAATCGCCACGGTGCAAGCGAATAAAAATTTCTTGGAGAGCAACAGTGTCAAGGAATGACGGGGCATGAGGAAACTTGCGCATAGCTCAGAGTGAAACAAATCGCCCAGGAGGGTAACAGAATGAAACCTCGTCGCAGAGCATCACGTACCACCGCGGCGCTAGTTGAGGGAACAAACTAAGGGGTGTCCAATTGTGAATCTCGTCGCAGCACAAGTGTATTGCGTCGAGGCGAGAATCATGGGACTTAGAACAGTAGCTCCAGGAGACATTTCCGTTGCGATGATGGTCTAACTCACCACGACGATTGAGAAATTTGCCCAGTAATTCCAAAGAGCAACTTAGCCGCGGCGGGAATGGTATAGGCTGCAGCGCAAGTCCTCAAACTGCCTTGAAATCCTAGTTCCTTCAATGGTAATGCTAGGAAATGATATAGGAACACTTATGAGAGGTTTTGTGTGTTGAAATTGATAGATGGACGAATCATAAACCCCTCATGACAGTATAATCTCTTTTATCCATTCTCCCATTTGTGATTGTTTAATGATGACCCTAATATCAAGGTTCAAATTTTCCTATATTTTCATAATGTAACAAATTGTAATGACTCCAAACCTTGATCATTAATTATTAATCATGTATTTAACAATAATTACAATGATTAGAAGATAGGGTTGTCACATTTAGAGCCTTAACTAAGTCATTTCGGGGGACTTCCTTTTGTATTCAGTGAGTTTCGTTTGTTTACGGAGAAACCATACACTACGTTTCTCACGTTTTCTCTTATTTTCAGAAAATCAAATATTACATCTCCCATAGAGCTTTTAATCAAATCAATTAGTTTAGGAATGACAAAAATAGAATTATGATGATTGGGGGGTTCAATATGAAGTCACACTAATTAAACTGAATAGTAAATTAATGAACAAAAATAAAAAAAATGAAATTCAATTAAAATGATGCGTAACCAATCCAAAATTCTTCCCCTGACAATTCCTTATCCTTCTCATATAAAAATACCTCTGGTTTGATTTTTAATCCTCTAGTTATTTCAATTAATATTCCTAAACTACCATTTAGGATTTCAATTGTTTCATATTGCTAATCAGAACGCAATCGTGCTTCTGTTAACAATACAAAGCCAAAATATTTAGCACTTGACTAGAGATACACACAGAATCCTAATGGTGTTTAGAATAAATTTAATTGATTAATCAACCAATTAAATCAAAACACTTTCTCAGATAAATCAAATGAATTAGAATTCATGTAATAAAAATTATCTAACCAGATTAATATAAATTTTATGAAAACAAAGAGAATAAAAATGAAATACAGCCTGAAATCAAATTTTAAACTAAAGTTCTATACAAATATGGACTCAAGTTCCCTATCAGGTTTAGACTCTAGATTGATCACCGAGAAAATTAGTAAGTCATAGATGAAAATGAAAAGAAGAATAAGAATTAGAGAAGATGGAGTGTGTTCTATGGTGACATCTTTTCCTCTTTAAATTAGGTGAAGTTACCTTCTTCCATAAGGAATCTAATACTAATCTTAAAGCTAATCTTGAAATTAATATCCAAATCCTTTTAAGATTTAATAAGATAATATCTAAATCCTTGTAGGAGTCTTCTAACCCAATCCTTTTGGGAATCTTCTATCCTACAAAATACAATTAAAAAATAATTGGGCCTCTGTTGGATAAATATAATAAAAATGAAATTAAAGTCCATTTATCTAATTTAAGCCCACTTAATATAAAATAAGCCCAAAGTCATCAAATTAACCATAATAATTTATTATTAAGACTAAATATAAGGAACATAAAATATAATAATATTGAAATATTATGCACCACTCAAGATTAGTCTAGGTTATATTTTAGCCAGATGAAAGTCAATTTAAGTGAGTGGGAGAAGTGGAACATTATTTTAAGACGGGTTGAGGGTATATTATAATATTTTCAAAATTCTATTTTTGTCCCTTAACTTTGATTCCCCCAATTGAGCTCATTTCAACTCTTTTTTTAGAACCGTCTTTTCCATCATAAAATTTAAGTCCTCTAATTTATAAAATATCTTTGGTTTCACCCAAATTGGATTTAAAATATTATTGAATTGTTCAGTCAAAGTTTTAGTCAACTGATAACTTAAAATGTAGACCAAAGAGGTTTTAACTATTTTAGGGATTCTTATAGTTTTTAGGACCTATGAGAATCCAAAAAACTTAATTTTCTCATTTAAAACCCCCTCCTTTGAGTTTTTAAAAGTTACTTAAAATTACGATTTTACCACTGGCCTTCGTATCTCTCCGTTTGGCCTTTTTGGCTCAATTTCCCAGCTAACCTTAGACTCTAACCACATTTTTAGATATTTTAATTAACATCCTAACTTCATTTAGTCTCAATCTGCTTTTCTTTAGGGTGTTCTAGTGTCAATCTATTGGTTTTAGTTTAGTTTTTAAAAAGCAAGTTATTACATAGTAAGTACTCCAAAAATAATAATTTCTTTCTTCTCTTTCTTTTAAGCCAAACAACTCATGACTTGGTGATTGTTTATGAAACACTAGGTTGATGGATTTTGTTACACCATAACATATCCGTCATTTTTAATATATACATATGGTTATTTAAGGCAAATTTATGGCAACCAAACCTTTAGTAGTAGAAATTTTAGTTACTAAAAACATCAAATGATTTCAAAATGCTTAATCATGGATTTTAACCATTTCATCTCACAAATTCATCATAAGTAATTTGTTACAACCAATATAACATGTATATGGAGATTAAACTAATCAAGAGGATCATTATTCAAATTAGCCATAAAACACATAATGTAGTCCCAATTTCAAAAATTCATAACTTAAGTTATACAATTTCGATTAATGCAAATTAGATATCCTTAGAAAGTTTATGATGTGAACTTCATATTATTTTGAATTAAAATGAATCTATTTGGCCCCTCAAAAGGCATAAAATCCAAGACCAAACCAGTATGAACAGTAACTTCATTTTTTAGCTTTTTAGGGCCAACTTTAAAAAATCACCAAATATTTTATAGAGTTTCAAAAATTATGATCTTTGGCTCTGTAGAAAGCTTTAAGTGTCTTCTAATTGTTTGCCAAATTTCAATGCCAAATTCAATTACTAAGGCTATCAAAGGTAAAAGAATGTTTTATAACTCAAATGGTCAAACGTTTGGTTCCAATTAGTATCAAATAAGCTCTAAAATGTCATTTCTCACTTTGAGCAAATTTGAAATGTCACTTGCATCCTATGTGACTGATTTACCATATAAAATTGCTTTACAATTAAAAATCACTATCCCATATACAAGAATAAAAACAAACATCATGGAACTTCATATGCATTCTAACATATCCTATACTAATTTCCTTGTCTTAAACAACTTCTCTAAGCCTTTTGTTAATCATTCTCCTTTCTTTGAGTTTCACCTAGCCATGGTTAATAGAAATAAAGAAGAATGAGATTCAAATAATCCCAGTAGCTAAACTAACATTTAACACACATGTGGTTCACTTAAGCATATGGAAACAAGCATGCATGTTATACAATCATATCTATATTATACATAAGAAGGCAATTTTATGCTCTAAATGTAACACCCATTTGTTCTAAAAGTCCTAAAATTAAGGAGATTACAAAATGAAGTCCCCTAAATTGAATGATTAGAAGCCAAACAAAATTAAAGTAATAATCTAAACAATTAAAAATGAGGACACAAGGCTAAAGATGCCCTGAAATTTGAGTCAGAATAGCTAAACAAAATTAGACGAAAAGGTAATGGCATTTTTTTAATTTTGGGCAACTTTTAGAAAACTCAAAGGAGGAATTTTTAAATAGAAAATTTGAGTTTTCTGGGGTTCTCAGAGGCCCTAAAAATCATAGGAACCCCTAAAATGATTTAAACCCCTCTAATATGCAATTTAGAGTATCAATTGACCAAGATTTTGACTAATTCGTTTGAGAAGGTTCTAAATCCAGTTTAGGTGAAACCAAAGGCATTTTATGAATTAGAGGATCTAAATTTCATAATGGAAAAGATGGTTATTAAAAAAGTGTTAAAATGAGACAAAATGGAAGGAACCAAGTTTAAGGACAAAATGGAAATTTTCAAAAAGTGTTATAACTTAGTCTTGCTCCTTATATATCACATCCAATTTCTCCTTGGTGTCTAAATCGACTCTTCTCTACACTAAAACAAAACTAAAACCTACTTCAAGTGGCACACCAAAAGGGAGGAAGAAGGGAAGAGAAAACCAAGTAAAAAAGGTAAGATATTAAGGTTTTTCCATGCTTCTTGCTTCATCACACTTCTTCTCCTCTTTCTCCTCTCTTTTCTTATGGTTTTGATAAGTTATTTGGAGCTATTTCATGGCTAGTTCAGTAGGAAGAAGAGAGAATTATAGGAGAGATTAGTAACTTTAGAAAGCTCCTTAGAAAAGCTTAATGTGTTTTTTGGCCAACCCTAGCAGCTTCAATAGGAAGAAGATATCATGGCTTTCTTGCATCTTCTTGGTTACTTCTTCTCTTGTGTTTTTTGGCCAACCCTAGGCCCATCAAGAAGGGAAGGATTTTTCATCATAGCAAGGTAGGAACAAGGGTTTTAAGGCATGAGGAGTAAGAATATGCAATTGGAACTAAAAGAGAAGCTTTAGATATTAAGTTATGTCACTTAAGGTTCTTGTTGCACCTAGCAATTTTTGAAATCTTCTAATGACAATCTAACTTATGTAAGGGTATGTATGAGTTCATAAGAGGTCTAGGAAGCTTCATGGATGCCAAAACCCCTAGGAAATTGAATGAAACTCTATAGGTCCTTCACCTTAGGCTATGTCTCTACCAAGAGACGATAATGCACCTAGGAAGGTATTTCTTTTTTCCAAGGATAGAAATGGTCTAGATATGAATAATAAACACCAAAGGAACCATTGGTATAAATTTAGAAGCCATGGTTTATAAGATGGAGATTTAGGTTCCTTTTTTAGGTATAAAGAAGCAACTTAAGTTTAGGCTCCTTGAATTGAATTGGTGATGACTCTAAGGAGTTTAAATAGGTTCATATGACTTAGATTGAATGAGAAATTAGAGCTAAGATCATAAATTTTAGGGTTTTCTACATTATGCTTTTATATGGAACCATAACCATGCCATAAGTTAAGACAAGCTTGCATAGAGTTTATGAGGTAAAAAATTGTTCCAATGATGTAATCGTGCCTTATTAATGTATCTAGGCCATGAAAATCAAGCCCTACCTAGCTCTGTGTGTGTAAGGCCGAGAAGGGGGAAAGAGAAATCCAAGGAAGAAAGCTTGTGTTTCTTGTCTCAAGGTAGCTCTCTATCCTTTCTTGGATGTTTGGTTGTCATTAGATGCTTATGTGTGTATGTTTGAACCATGAGATATGTTTATAGTCATTGATTTAAGACTTTAGTACCATTTTGCTTCTTGAAAAATGTTTTGAATGCAAGATGGCTTGAATGGGTGAGGTTGTGCCAAGAGTCCCTTAAAATGGGTGAGGAAAAGCCAAAAGTCCTTAACAATGGGTAAGATAAAGCCAAAAGTCTCAAGAAAGAGTGAGGCTAAGTTAAAAGTCCCTAAAATTGGGTGAGGCAAATCTAAAAGCCCTAAAGAATTGGGTGAGGCTAGACCAAAAGCCCTTAGAGCCTAAGTTTGACTTGAATAAGTTTATGTGACATGAGAATATGCTTATGTATGTTTACAAGAGGCTTTTATTACATGCTTGCATTCCTTGACATGAAAATGTGCCATATATATATATGCTTGAAAGGGTAAAAGAGCTATTAAGATTCTTTGAATCTCACTCTTCTCCCATATTATATCTCACTATGTCTAAGTAAGCCATGTGGAGCAAGAAATGGGAGCCAAGTAACTTGAAGAATGAGACTTTGATAATAAAATAGGAATTTATGTATTTTGATGTCAAAGTTTATATTTATATAATTCATAAATGTAACACCATAATTTCTTAGCCTTAATCATACCATTCTTATGTTTCATGCTAAGTATTTCACGAAGAGGCAAAGAAAAATAGCATTAAAAGTGAATATTTTAGCATTATGTCGCGTATGAAAATTTCATTCAGTGTCATGTTCACCATATAAGCTCATGTATCCTATTTTCATATTTAATTACACAAATACAACTCATTTCCATCATTAAAAGTGACCAAAATCTCATGGAAACCAAAGGGAAACATAAAAGACATATATATATTTTCGGCCAGATTTTCCTCATTTCTGTCACAAATTTGGAAAATTATAACTAATTCTAGAAAATTTGAAATTATCCATTCTTGGCCATTCTAAAAAGCTACACATGTCTAATTTATTCTAAAAATGTGTCCAAACCATGAAACACAACACAGAAGATTTTCACATTCGATATGGTCTAGAGGTTTGGCTATTCACTGGTGCTGTCATAAAATTCTATATCAAATTTCAAAAATATCCAATTAATTTCAAAAAAATCCAATCTATGCAATTGATACCAATCTAGAAAACTGCAGATGTGAGCTAGAGGGTAAAAATAATTCCAGACCAGTTCAAGCACACCTAGACCTTGAAACTCAATCAAACAATACCTGAGGTCAGTTAGAGCTCTTGATACTAGACAGAATCTTTAAAAATTCATATCTCCCTCTATAGGAATCCAAATGGGGTGCTTCTAGTTGACACAAGTTATTGGGAATGTCTAGTAAAATTTTTGTGACAATTGGACATCATTTGAGCCCTGTATAATAGAAATCATTTTCAGACCAAGTGAACAGTCTATCAGACTAAAGCCAGAATTTTTTTCAACTTTGAAAATTCATCACATATTCTGTAGACCTCAAAAAATTATGTTATTTATCTTCCCAAAAAGCTCTCAACAAGCTATAATTGCATGCCAAATCTCAGATCAAGAAGAGCTCATTTGGATAAAAAGTAACATATGGATCCATTATGGTCAATTTTAGCTCCATATAGGATACCAAAATATCCAAATGGCTTTCCTTGGTATTTGGTACCTCTTGGGCAAGTCTAAAACCATGATTATGACTTGTATGAGCTGCCGCAAGTGGTCCCAAACCTGTATTCATCTCATTTTGGCTACTCTACCTTCATTTATACACATATTTCCATAATGCAATTTGCCATTACATAACCAAAATGTGCATATCCATACATATAACTTTAGCTCTGATTCATACATGATATATTAATATAATTTACATATGCTTATGAGATCATTGGTCATATACAACATTAGATTACAACATATGCCACTTGTATGCCTTAAAAAAGCTAAAATCATGAACTTGGATGTCATACTCTCATCTTCAAGGGATTGGCTTCTATTACCTTGATCTCTTAGTCCACCTAACATGTTAGATCATTGGAGAGGAAGGCATGAGATTCAAGGAATCTCAATAGCTCATCTTCTATTCAATCATATGAAAAGCATGCGAAACAAGTCTTACAAATTGCTTGTATGGGCATATGGATATGTGTAATCATTCAAAAAGCATTCTTGGCATTTGAAAAAATTATACATAGCATACATAGGCTTGGCAAGTAAGTGGATTGGCCTCACCCATTTACTTGTGAATTTTGTGTAACGTTCGATTTTTTGTTAAACGACAAAAATGGACACATTTTCAAAGCAAGTCTCTAAAATGAATTAGTTAAGGTCCCAAAAATTTGAGTAATATTCTAGACTCCTAAATATGAGAATCCTATCCTCAGATAGAAGGAAAAATAGAGTTAGAATGAAGAAACAAATTTTGACTACAGTTTTATGAAACATAATAGCATTTTCGTAATTTTGAGCAATTTTGGAATTCACATCGGAGGGCTTTTTAAATAAAATTTTTAAATTTTTGGGATTCTCAGAGGCCCTGAAACCCATGAGAAGCCTCGGGACAGTTAAATCCCCTCAAGTGGACGTTTTCAACGTTAGTGTACCCAAACTTTGATAGATCCGTTCAAGAAGGTTTTAGCTCTGATTTGAATGATTCCAAAGACATTTTACTAAATTGGGAACGTAAATTTTATAATGGAAAAGACAGTTCTAAAAAAGGAGCTAAAATGAATAAGAAATGAAAATGCCAAGAACGATGGGCAAAATGAGAATTTTTAAAAAAGCCATTCTCTTCTGCCTATAAATAGGAGGTGCCCCACTCTCTCCATCATTCAGTCTCATATTTTTCAGCCCAAATTTAGAGAAGAAAGCTAGGGTTTAGGTGCCCAAAAGGAGAGAAGAAGAAGGAGAAATCAAAGGCTTAAGGTATGGTTTCTTGGTAGGTTTTCATGCTTTCTTTCATCCAAACCTCCACTCATCCATTCTCCTTTGTTTCCTTTGATTAAAATGAAGTTTATAAATCTACTTTAAGGGAGATATTAAGGGGTAATTTCGGATTTGAAGAGAGGAGCCTAGAGAAAGCAAGATTCAAGTGAGAAAAAAATAAGAAAATAAGGTAATTTATTCTCCTATGGTTGCTACCTTTTGTTCTGCTCCCTTCTCCATTTCTCCTTACCTAAGAAACCCTAGGAAGGTTTGATTTTTAGGTAGAACCAAGGATGATTCTAAGGAAAAAGGGTGTGAAAATTAAGAATATGCAAAAAGAATTAACAAAATACCATGGAATTTCAAGATGCAATTTCCAGGGTTTCAAGTGCACTTTATAAAATCTAATTTTGTACAATAATTTCTATGCTTAAATAAGATTTTAAAATGAGTTTCTAAGATTCCTAGAAGCTCCCCCATATGCATCTTCCTTGAGGAAAACAAAGAAAACTCTATGGAACCCATTATGCTCCATTGTCTCGGCCAAGAAGGGTTACCATAGCTAGGGAGAGTTTTAAATTTTTCTAAATCCATTTTTGAGTCATATATGATAAAGGAATATGAGGGGAAGCCTTGGGAGAAATTTAGAAACCATAGAAAGTGATTGGTGCTTTATGTTCCATAATATGACCTAAAGAAACAACATGTAGTTAGGCTCTTGGTTTTGATTGTGTGATCACTCCAAGAGGCTTAAAGGAGTCAGGAATCATATTTAAAAGGAAATAATGGAGCCTAGAATTTATTTGAGAGGTGTTGCTTTATTTAGGTGCATTTATGGAACCAGAATGAGGTTTATAGGTTAACCTAGTATCTAAGCAAGTTGTGTGGCCTTAGAATTAATTCCATGAACCTAATTGGCTTCCATAAATTATGTTTAGGCCAAGAGAAATTATCTCCACACTTTTATGTGTGTGTGGCTGAAAGAGGGAGCTTGGATTCAAGAGAAAAAGTGTGTAATTATATCCAAGGTAGCTCACTCCTCCTTCTCTCATGCATGATTGTTTGCTTTACTTGTCTTTGAATCTGTGTATGTGTATTTTTAAGCCATGAAAAGTATTCTAGCATGACTTTTACTCTATAGTGCCATGATGTTACAATATGCTTTCATATGATGTGTGCTTGGGTTACTTGAGTGTAGTGAGGGCTAAGAACCCTTAAGATTGGTTGAGACAAAGTAAAGAATATCCCAAAAGTATGATTGAGTCCAAGAACCTCTTAAAGAATTGGTGAGGCAAGTCCAAAAACTACAAGTGAATGGGTGAGGCCAATCCACTTGCTTGGCAAGCCTTTATATACTATGTATGACTTTCTCAAATAATGAAAATGCCTTTGAATGTTTGCACATGTTAACATGACCATACATACATTTATGAGACTTGTTTGCATCTTTTATGTATGATTGAATGGGAGATGAGTTATTGGGATTCTTTGAATCTCACCCCTCCTCTTCAATGTTCTAACATGCTAGGTGGACCAAGTGGATAAGGTAATGGAAGCCAACTACCTTGAAGATGAGAAGATGACATAAAAGTGCTTGAATTTTTCTATTTTAAGGCCATACAAATGGCAATGGATGTATATGTATTATGATGTTATGAGCACATGTAATTATGATAACATGTCATGTATAAATGGGGGAATATACTATGTGATTACTAGAATGTAATTTGAGTATGTTATGACAATGTGGCTTCTTGAATGAGTTTATGTAATTGTGTATAATTACAAGTGCCATAGCCAAAATGAGATGTAGGAGGTTTGAGACCTTTTGGCAGCTCACACAAGTCCTAATTATGTTTTTGGACTTGCCCAAGAGGTGCCAACCCCAAGAAAAGCCATTGGACATTTTGGTACCCTATATAAAGCAAAAATTGACCATAATGGATCCCTATGTTATTTTTTATCCAAATGAGCTTTTCTTGATCTAAGATTTAGCATGAATTAGATCTTGTTAAAAGTTTGGGAAGCTAAATAACATAATTTTTAGAGGTCTAGAAAATATTTGATAAATTTTCGAAGTTGGCAAAATTTCTGGTTTTGGTCATGTCACTGTTCACTCAAATTCGAAAATGAAATCTGTCACACGTGGCCCAAATGATGTTCAATGGCCATGAAATTTTATACAAAGAAACTAGACATTTCTAGCGACTTTTGTCAACTAGAATCACCTCATTTGGATGTCTAGAGAGGGAGATATATATTTTCAAAGAATATATCTAGTACCAGGTGCTCCACTTGACCTCTGTTACTGTTTGATTGGGTTTCGAGGTCTGGACATGCCTGAACTGGTATGGAGTTATTTTTTCCCTATATATAACATCCATATATTTCTATATCGTATCATTTGCATGAATTGGATTTTTGTGGAATTAATTGGACAGTTTTGAAGTTTGCTGCAGAATTTTGTGACAGTACCAGTGGATAGCCTGACCTCTTGATTATTTTAAATGTCAAACGTCCTCTGTGTTGGATGTTATGGTCTGGATATATTTTTATCATGAATTAGACATGTGTAGATTTCTAGAATATCTAAGAATTTATGATTTAAATTTTTTTAGAATTAGTTATGATTTTTTAAAATTGGTGACAAATATGGGGAAGATTTGGCCGAAATATATATACATGTATTTTATGCTTCCCTATGATTTTCCATGAGATGTAGACCACTTTTGATGATGAAAATGAGTTGTAATCATGTAATTAAATATGAGAATATGATGTATGAGCTCACATGGTCCACGTGATATCGATTGGAATTTTTATACACGACACAATGCAAAAATAGTCATTATTTTAATACCTTTTTCGTTGAGATTTTTTATAATTCTTAGAAATGAGTTATTTAAAGGCATGAAATGAGCTATAAATTATGGTGTTACATTTTTGGTATCAGACCAAAGGTTTAGGCTCTTGATGTGGGTTGTGGCTTGTGTTTATGAGTTGCCTAGATGTATATGAACTTGTTTATCGATGAATTGAGTGTGTTGATGGTGGAAGTGTTCCCTTTTTCATGATTAAAGTTTGATATGATGTTTTAGTAAGATGGTAAATACTAGGAGAGGTCGGCCCTCTAGAGAGGCTCATGCTGATGATAGAGAGAGGCCTAGTGATTTGGTTGCTGGAGCCCTACAGTCTATTATGGCTCGCCTAGATTAGCAACAGGCTGTTATCATGCCGTTACAGGAATGACTTATTAAGAGAGATAGCCAGGGCCTTACACCTACTACTCCACAGCCACCTCACCACTCAGATCATCTTGAGCACTCAGGGGCGACTCACTTAGATCCACAACCACACATACAGATGGTTGCCCTTATTCCACCAGCTCAGACGCCTCTAGCTCAGTAGCAGCCCTCAACCAGAAAGATTATTACTCAGTTTTGAAAGTTCGAACCTCCCACCTTTGATGGTGAGATGAATTTAAGAAAAATTCGAGGCCTGTATTATGCAGTTAGAAAAGATTTTCGAGGTGATAGAGTGTACGTCTGAGCAGAAAGACAAGATGTCTATTTTCCAGTTACAAAAAGAAGCAGATTACTAGTGGAAGGGCACAGAGCCTATTCTGAGGGTGAGGAACCTTTCAATTATGTGGGAGGCATTCCGCCAGGTATTCCACGAGAAATATTTCCCAGCTCAGTTTGGGATAAAAGGGAATCAAAATTTATTCTCTTGAAATAGATTGAGGGGATGTCCGTGGACCAATATGTAGCGAAATTTGTAAAGCTCTCTCGAAACTCCTCCTATTTACAGAGACATGATTATGAGAGGTGGATAAATTAGTGAGAAAGTTCCCAAAGGTATTCCTTAGAGAGATTAGTGGACTATCCCTAGAGAGAGAGGTAGAGTTTCCTATCGACATTGTACCTAGGGCAGGTTCAGTGTCTAAGGCTCCGTATAAGATGGCTCCCACTAAGCTAGCTGAGCTTAAAAAATAGATAGAAGAGCTCTTAGAGAAGGGTTTTATCAGACCCAGTGTCTTGTCGCAGGGAGCTCCAATCCTATTCTTAAAGAAGAAAGACGAGAGCCTTAGATTATGTATAGATTATTGGAAACTCAATAAGATAACCATTAAAAATAAGTACCCTCTCCCTCGCATAGATGACCTCCTAGATCAGTTAGTAGGAGCATCAGTTTTCTCTAAGATAGACCTCAGGTCGGGATATCATCAACTTAGAATAAAGGCTGAGGATATTCCCAAAATAACTTTTAGAACTAGATACGGGTATTATGAATTTTTAGTTATGCCCTTCGTGTTGATGAATGCACTTGCAGTATTCATGGATTACATGAACCAAGTCTTCAGGCCATACTTAGATAGATTTGTAGTTGTCTTCATAGATGACATCCTCATCTACTCAAAAAGTAGAGAGGAACATGAACAACGCCTGAGATTAGCCTTAGAGACCCTGAGAGAGAGATAATTGTATGCTAAACTTAGTAAATGTGAGTTTTGCCTCACTGAAATCTAGTTTCTAGGTCATGTGATCTCCCAAGCAGGGGTCGCAGTAGATCCCCACAAAGTAAAAGCAGTGTTACAGTAGGAGAGACCTAGGACAGTGACAGAGATTAAGAGCTTCCTAGGTTTAGTAGGTTATTATAAGAGGTTCATTCAAGGCTTTTCTCAGATAGCGATGCCACTGACCCAGCTTACTAGAAAGAATGTGTCATTTGTGTGGAATGAGAAATATGAGAGTAGTTTTCAGGAGTTGAAGCACAAGTTAACCACGGCTCTAGTTTTAGTACTCCCTGACCCTAGAGAAACTTTCGTAATCTATAGTGATGCTTCTAATAAAGGTTTAGGATGTGTGCTTATGTAGAAAGGGCAAGTGGTGGCTTATGCTTCTAGACAGTTGAAACCTCATGAGAAAAACTACCTTACACATGACCTACAGTTAGCTACAGTGTTGTTTACTTCAAAAATATGGAGACACTACTTGTATGGGGCAGCCATAGAAATTTACAACAACTACAAGGGCCTTAAATATTTATTTGAATAGAAGGAGTTGAATATGAGACAGCCAAGATGGTTACAATTTTTGAAAGACTATGATTTCACATTGAAATATCATCCTGGTAAGGCTAATATGGTACTTGATGCCCTAAGTAGAAAATTCATACACATGACCTGTATAATGATCCGAGAGCAGGAATTGATTGAGAGATTCAGAGATATGGGTCTCTCCTGTGAGGTGTATTTAGGGAAATTATTAATGAGTGAAATCCAAATAAAAAATGATCTAAGGGATCAGATAAGAGAGGCCCAGCAGATAGATGACCATGTAAGTAAAATTAGAACCCAGATAGCCTAAGGTAGCATTTAGGAGTTCAATCTGTCTGAGGATGATATCGTGAGATACAGAGATAGGCTATATGTGCTTAGAAATACAGAAATTAGAGAGAAAATATTAAATGAGGCACATAAAAGCAAGTACACTATTCATTCGGTCAGTAATAAAATGTACCAGGATTTAAAGAAAATGTTCTGGTGGCCTGGAATAAAAGCAAACATAGCAGAGTATGGCTCCAGATGTTTAGTATGCCAAAGAGTGAAAATAGAACACCAGAAGCCAGCTGGGTTACTTTAGCCCATAGATATCTCAGAGTGAAAATGTGATAGTATAGCAATGGATTTTGTTATGGGTTTACCCAGGACATCATCGGGGGCATGATGCAACATGGGTAATAGTGGATAGGTTAACAAAGTTAGCCCAGCTGTATATCAGGGAGATAGTTAGATTGCATGGTACGCCTAGGAGCATAGTGTCAAATAGAGATCCTAGATTCACATTGAATTTCTAGAGATTATTACAGGATGCTCTAGGTACTATACTCAGATTTAGTGCAGCTTATCATTCACAGAAGGATGGATAAACAAAAAGAACCATCCAAACCCTAGAGGACATGTTGAGGGCGTGTGTGTTAGAAATAAAAAAAAACTGAGATATATACTTGTCTCTAGTGAAGTTTTCCTATAATAATAACTATCATACAAGCATACAGATGGCACCGTATGAGGCATTGTATGGGAGGAATTGTAGGTCTCTGATGTGTTGGGTTGAGCTAGGAGAACGGGGCCTTATAGGCCCAGACTTAGTGGACTTGATTTCTAGACAAATAGAAACCATTAGAAAGAACTTCTGAAGGCCTAGAGTAGACAGAAAAATTATGCAGATAAATGTAGACTACCGTTAGAGTTTGAGATTGGATACCATGTTTTCATTAGAGTGTCTCCAATCACAGTGATAGGTCGGTCCATTAAAAGTAAAAAGCTTAGTCCAAAGTACATAGGTCCTTTCCAAATTCTTGATAAAGTAAGACTTGTTGCTTACAGACTAGCCCTTCCCCCAAACCTAAGCCAAGTACACAACGTATTCCATGTTTCCTAGCTTAAAAAGTACCAGCCCGACCCCTCACATGTCATAGAATATAAGAATGTGCAGTTGTAGGATAATCTATCATATATAGTATTACCAAATCGGATCGTGGATGTTAGACTCAAGCAGTTACGAAATAAGACGATACCATTGGTGAAAGTGGTTTGGAAGGGGTTATCTCCAGAAGAGGCTACCTAGGAACTAGAGGAACATATGAGAAAGAAATATCCAAAACTCTTCCCATGAGGTATGTTATCTAAATTTTGAGGATGAAATTTTTTAAAGGAGGGAGAATTGTAACGTCTTGTTTTTCGTTAAACGATAGAAAATGGCAAGTTTTCAAAGCAAGTCCCTTGAAATGAATTAGTTAAGATCCTAAAAAATTTAAGTAACATTTTAGGCTCCTAAAAATGAGAATTATAACCTCAAATAGAAGGAAAAATGGAGCTAGAATGAAGAAACAAATTTTGATGAAAATCTTACGAAACATAATGGTATTTTCGTAAATTTGAGAAATTTTTAGAATTCCCACAAGAGGTCTTTTTAAACAAAATTTTTGAGTTTTCTGGGATTCTCAAAGGCCCTAAAAACCATGGGAAGCCCTGGGACAGTTAAATCCCCTCCGATGGATGTTTTCTAATGTCGGTATACCCAAACTTTGACGGATCCGTTCAGGAAGGTTTTAACTCTAATTTGAGTGATTCCAAAGGCATTTTACTAAATTGGATCCTAAATTTTATAATGAAAAAGAAGGTTTTAAAAAAGGAGCTAAAATGAATGAGAAACAAAAATGCCAAGAATGAAGGGTAAAATGGAAATTTTTGAAAGAGCCATTCTCCTCCACCTACAAATAGGAGGCGCTCCACTCTCTCCTTCATTTAATCTCATATTTTTCAGCCCAAATTCAAAGAAGAAAGCTAAGGTTTAGGCACACCAAAGGGAGAGAAGAAGAAGGAGAAATCAAAGGCTTAAGGTATGGTTTCTTAGTAGTTTTTCATTCTTTCTTCCATCCAAACCTCCTCTCCTCCATTCTCCTTTATTTTCTTTGATTAAAATGAAGTTCACAAATCTGTTTTAAGGGAGATATTAAGGGACAATTTCGGATTTGAAGAGAGGAGCCTAGAGAAAGCAAGATTCAAGTGAGAAAAAGTAAGAAAATACGGTAATTTCTTCTCCCATGGTTACTACCATTATTCCACTCCCTTCTCCCTTTTGCATCATCTAAGAAACCTTAGGAGGGTTTGATTTTTAAGCAGAACCAAAGGTGATTCTAAGGAAAAAGGGTGTGAAGATTAAGAATATGCAAAAGGAATTAACAAAAAACTATGGAATTTCAAGATGCAATTTCTAGGGTTTCAAGTGCCCCTTGTAAAATCTTATTTTGTACAATGATTTCTATACTTAAATAAGAGTTTAAATGAGTTTCTAAGATTCCTAGAAGTTCCCCCATGTGCATCTTCCCTTGTGAAAACAAAGAAAACTCCATAGAATCCATTATGCTCCATTGTCTCAGCCAAGAAGGGTTACCATAGCCAGGGAGAGTTTTAAATTTCTCTAAGCCCATTTTTGAGTCATATATGATGAAGGAATATGAGGGGAAGCCTTGGGAGAAATTTAGAAACCATAGAAAGTGAGTTAGTGCTTTATGTTCTATAATATGACCTAAAGAAGCAACATGTAGTTAGGCTCTTAGTTTTGATTGTGTGATGACTCCAAGAGGTTTAAAAGGAGTCAAGAATCATAATCAACATAGTATCTAAGCAAGTTGTGTGGCCTTAGAATTAATTCCATGAACCTAATTGGCTTCCATAAATTGTGTTTAGGCTAAGAGAAATCATCCCTACACTTTTATGTGTGTGTAGCTGAAAGAGGGAGCTGGGATTTAAGAGAAAAAGTGTGAATTGTATCCAAGGTATCTCACTCCTCTTTCTCTCATGCATGATTGTTTGCTTTACATATCTTTGAATGTATGTATGTGTATTTTTAAGCCATGAAAAGTATTCTAGCTTTCATATGATGTTTATGACATATGCTTAGGTTTGCTTGAGTGTGGTAAGGCCAAGAACCCTTAAGATTGGTTCAGACAAAGTAAAGAGTCTCCCAAAAGTATGGTTGAATCTGAAAACCTCTTAAAGAATTGGTGAGGCAAGTCCAAAAACCATAAGTAAATATGGTGAGGTCAATCCACTTGCTTGGCAAGCCTTTATATGATATATATGACTTTATCAAATGATAAAAATGCCTCTTGAATGTTTGCACATATCAACATGACCATACATGCATTTATGAGACTTGTTTGCATCTTTTATGTATGATTGAATGGGAGATGAGCTATTGGGATTCTTTGAATTCCATCCCCTCCTCTTCAATGTTCTAACATGCTAAGTGGACCAAGTGGAAAAGATCATTGTAACACCATATATTTTTAGTTTATTTCATAACATTCTCATGTATTATATCATCAATTCCATGAAGGAAATGAGAAAAGTCCATTAAAATAATGCATTTAATTGTGCTGCATCATGTATAAAAATTTCATTCAGTGTCACGTGAATCGTGTGAACTCATACAATTCATTCTCAAATTTATTTACATGAATACAACTCATTTGGATCATAAAATATGGCCTACAACTCAAGGAACTTAAAGGAAAGCTCAAAATACTCATGTACATTTTCAGCTAGAATTTGGCTCTTTTCTGACCAAATTTTGGAAATTCATAACTAATTCTAAAAAAATAAAAATCATGAATTCTTAGCCATTCTAGAAAGGTACAGATGTATAATTCATAATAAAAATATTCCTAGACTATAACATCAATCACAGAGCACGTTTGACATTCGAAATGGTCCAGAGGTCAAACTGCTCACTGGTGTTGTCACAGATTTCTGTAGCAAACTTTGAAAATGTCCAATTAATTTCAAAAAAATCCAATCTATGCAAGCGATACCAATCTGAAAATTTTTGGATGTTAGATAGAGGGAAAAAATAACTGCAGACCAACTTAGGCAGCCCAGACCTCGGAATTCCATGGAACAGTAACTGAGGTTGGGTAAAACTCCTGATACTAGACAAATTATTTAAAAATTCATATCTCCCTCTTTAGACCTCCAAATGAGGTGATTCTAGTTGGTATAAGTCACTGTGAATATCTAGTTTCTCTATAAAAAATTTCATAGCAATTGGACATCATTTGAGCCCTGTGTAATAGATTACATTTTTGGACCAGATGAATAGTGCAGCAGACCAAAATCAGAAAAATTGCCAACTTGGAAATTCTTCAAATATTCTGTAGACCTCTGAAAATTTCATAATTTAGCTTCTCAAAAAGTTCTCAACAAGATCTAAATTCATGCAAAATCTCAAATCAAGAAGAGTTCATTTGGATAAAAAGTGACATAAGGTTCTAAGATAGCAAATTTATGCCCCATATAGGGTACCAAAATGTCCAAATAGCTTTTCTCAATATTTGGCACCTCTTGGGCAATTCTAAAAGCATGAATATAACTTGTTTAAACTCCCCAAGTGGTCCCAAACCTCATTCATCTTAAGTTGGCCATGCCACTTCCACATATACACTAGTGCATCAAACTTTCAAGAAGCAAAAATGGCCATTTCATACTCATTTTACATTCTAGTATTCACATGCCATAATCTCTCATTCACACATGATACATCAACATATTTATACATATTCATGACCTTATAGAACATATACAACCATGGATTAGAAAATTTTCCATTCATATGGCTTTAAAGTAGCCAATTCCATGCACTTTAATATCCTACTTTTTTCTCCCAAGAGGTTGGCATCTATTACCTTGCTCTCTTAGTCTACCTAGCATCTTAGAACATTGGAGAGGAGGGGATGAGATTCAAAGAATCCCAATAGCTCATCTCCCATTCAATCATACATAATGGATGCAAACAAGTCTCATAAATGCATGTATGGTCCTATTGACATGTATAAACGTTTAAAAGACATTTTCGTCACTTGAGAAAGTCATGCATAGCATACAAAGGCTTGCCAAGCAAGTGGATTGGCCTCACCCAATTTCTTGTGGATATTAGACTTACCTCACCTATTCTTTAAGAGATTCTTGGACTCAACCATACTCTTGAGACCCCATTTTACTTTTGGGAGACTCTTTGCTTTGTCTCAACCAATCTCAAGAGTTTTTGGCTCATCCTCACCATAGCTAAGGGTTCTTGGCCTCACCACACTCAAGCAAACCCAAGCACACATAAAAAATATCACATAAGTGCATATTGTAACATCATGGCACCATGGAATTAAAGTCATGCTAGAACACTTTTCATGGCTTAAAAATACACATACCTACATTCAAGACAAACTAAGCACACATCCATGCATGAGAGAAGGTGGAGAGAGCTACCTTGCTTGTATTTTGCACACTTTTTCCTTAAGCCTTGAATCCTCTCCCTTGACCTCACACACTCTAGAAGGTGGAGATCATTTCTCTTGGCCTAAACACAATTTATAGAAGCCAATTAGGTTTATGGAATTAATTCTAAGACTACATAACTTGCTTAGACTCTAGCTTGGTCTATAAACCTCATTATGGTTCCATAATTGCACCTAATGAAGTAACACCCCTCAAATAAAATCAATGCTCTATTATTTTCTTTCAAATATGATTATTGACTCCTTTTAAGCTTCTTGGAGTCATCACACAATCAAAACTAAGAGCCTAACTACATGTTACTTCTTTAGGTCATAATATGGAACCTAAAGCACCAACTCACTTTGTATGGGTTCTAAATTTTTTTCAAGGCCTCCCCTCATTTTCATTCATCATATATGACTCAAGAATGGGCTTAAAAAAATTTAAAACTCTCCCTAGCTATGCTATCCTTGCTTGGCCGAGGCTATGGAGGAAATGGAGCTCCTTGGAGTTTGCTTTGTTTTCTTAAGGGAAGAAGTGTATGGGGAGCCTCTTAGGGATCTTAGGAGCTCATTTAAACTCTTATTTAGGCCTAGGAATCATCATAAAAAATCATATTTTACAAGGTGCAATTGAAACCCTAGAACTTGCATCTTGAAATCTAATAGTTTTTTGTTAATTCCCTTTGCATATTCTTAATCTACACCCCTTTTTTCCTTAGATTCACCCTTGGTTCTACCTAAAAATCAAGTCCTCCTAGGTTTTTCTCAAGTAGGGCGAAATGGTGGAGAAGGAAACCAAAGATGACAACCATAGGAAGAGAAATTACCTTGTTTTCTTGCTTTTTCTCACTTGAATCTTGTGTTCTTTGAGCTCCTCTCTTCAAATCCGAATTTTACCCTTAATTTCTCCTCTAAAATAGATCCATATACTTCATTATAATCATAGGAAATAAAGGAGAATGAAGGAGAAGAGGTTTGGAAGAGAAAGAGTATGAAAAACCATGAAAATCCACACATTTCTACCTTGGATTTCTCCTCCTTTTCTTCCTCCTCTTGTGCGCCTCATCCCATAGGGTTTTGATCTAGTTTTGGGCAGAACATGGTCATGCATAATGAAGGGAGAAGAAGGGTGCATCATATATATAGATGGGAGTAAGTTATATTTTTCAAAAATTTCCATTTTACCCTTTGTTTTTTGCATATTTGTTTCTCCTTCGTTTTAGCTCCTTTTTGAGAACTTTCTTTTACATTATGAAATTTAGGTTCCCAATTTAGTAAAATGCCTTTGGAATCACTTAAATCAGAGCTAAAACCTTCCTGAACAAATCTATTAAAGTTCGAGTATACCGACATTAGAAAACCTCCACCATATGGGTTTTTACTGTCTCGGGGCTTTCCATGGTTTTCAAGGCCTCTAAAAACCCTGGAGAACTCAAAACTTTCATTTAAAAAACCCTCTTGTGTGAATTCCAAAATTTGCTCAAAATTACAAAAATGCCATTACCTTTCGTAAGCTTTTCGTAAGAAATTGTTTCTTTATTCTAGCTCCGTTTTTCTTTCCGTCTGAACTTGGGATTCTCATTTTTAGGAGTCTAAACTGCTTCCTAAATTTTTTAGAACCTTAACTACATCATTTAAGGGGACTTCCTTTTGTATCTGGTGAGTTTCGTTTCTTTACGGAGAAATCGTGCGTTACGTTTCTCACATTTTCTCTTATTTCTAGAGGACCAGATATTATAGTAATGGAAGCCAACTACCTTGAAGATGAGAAGATGACATGAAAGTGCTTGAATTTTGCTACTTTAAGGCCATACAAATAGTAATGGATATATATGTATTATGATGTTATGAACACATGTAATTATGATAACATGTCATGTATAAATGGGGGAATGTATTATGTGATCACTAGAATGTAATTTGAGTATGTTATGACGATATGGCTTCTTGAATGAGTTTATGTAATTGTGTATAATTACAAGTGGCATAGCCAAAATGAGATGCATGAGGTTTGGGACTATTTGGGCAGCTCACACAAGTCCTAATTATGTTTTTGGACTTGCCCAAGAGGTGCCAAACCCCAAGGAAAGCCATTTGGACATTTTGGTACCCTATATAGAGTCAAAATTAACCATAATAGAACCCTATATCATTTTTTATCAGAATGAGCTCTTCTTGATCTGAGATTTGGCATGCAATTAGAGCTTGTTGAGAGCTTTTTGGGTAGCTAAAGAACAGAATTTTTGAAGGTCTAAAAAATATTTGGTGAATTTTCAAATTTGGCAAAAATTTTGATTTTGGTCATGTCACTGTTAACTCAGGTCCGAAAATGAAATCTATCACACAGGGCCCCAGTGATGTCCAATGGCCATGAAATTTTATGCAGAGAAATTAGATATTCCCAGTGACTTATGCCAACTAGAAGCACCTCATTTGGATGTTTGGAGAGGGAGATATGAATTTTCAAAGAATATATCCAGTACCAGGAGCTCCACTTGACCTCTGCTACTATTTGATTAGTGCCTGAACTAGTCTAGAGTTATTTTTCCCCTATAGCTAACATCCACAGCTTTCTATATTGTATCATTTACATAGATGAGATTTTTTGTGGAATTAATTGGATAGTTTTGAAGTTTGCTGCAGAATTTTGTGATAGTTCCAGTGGATAGCTTGACCTCTGGACTATTTTGAATGTCAAACATCTTGTGTTGGATGTTATAGTCTAAACATATTTTTAGCATGAAGTAGACATGTGTAGCTTTCCAAAATGGCCAAGAATGTATGATTTCAATTTTTCTAGAATTAGTTACACAGAAATGAGGAAAATCTGACCGAAAATATATACATGTATTTTATGCTTCCCTATGATTTCCATGAGATGTAGGCCACTTTTGATGATGCAAATGAGTTGTAATCATGTAATTAAATATGAGAACATGATGTATATGCTCACATGGTTTATGTGACATGGAATGGAATTTTTGTACACTACGCAACGCAAAAATAATCATTATTTTAATGCTTTTTTCTTTGAAAATTTTTATGATTCTTAGAAATGAGTTATTTAAAGGCATAAAATGAGCTAGAAACTATGGTGTTACATTTAGACTTGTCTCACCTATTCTTTAAGAGGTTCTTGGACTCAACCTTGCTCTTGGGAGTTAACCTTACTTTTGGAAGACTTTTTACTTTGTCTCAACCAATCTTGAGTGTTCTTGGCTCATACTCACTATGGCTAAGGGTTTTTGGCCTCACCATGCTCAAGCAAACCAAAACAAAGATCATTCAAAGACATAATACTTCATCATGGTACCATAGAGTAAGAACTCATGCAAGAACATTTCTCATAGCTTAAAATGCATATACACACATTCAAAGGCAAGTAAAGCTAACAATCATGCATGAGAGAAGGAGGACTGAACTACCTTGGAAGCAAACACACACTTTTTCCCTAGAATCAATGCTCCCTTTCTCGACCTCACACACACAATGGTGTGGGAATGATTTCTCTTGGCCTAAATACAATTTATGGAAGCTAATTAGGTTCATGAAATTAATTCTAAGGCCACACAACTTGCTTAAATTATAACTTGACCTATAAACTCTTTTATGGTTCCAAAATGAACCTAATGAAGCAACACCCCTCAAATAAATTCTAGGATCCATTCTTTCCTTTCAAATAAAATTCTTGACTCCTTTTAAGCCTCTTGGAGTCATCATACCATCAAAACTAAGAGCCTAACTATATGTTGCTTCTTTAGGTCATATTATGGAACATAAGGCACCATCTCACTTTCTATGGTTTCTAAATTTTTTCCAAGGCTTCCCCTCATATTCATTCATCATATATGACTTAAAAATGGGTTTAGAAAAATTTAAAACTATCCCTAGCTATGCTAACACCCTTAGGCTGAGACAATGGAGGGTTTTGCTTTCCATAGACTTTGCTTTGTTTACTTTATGGAGGAAGCATATGGGGAGACTTCTAGGGATCTTAAGAGCTCATTCAAACACTTATTTAGGTATAGGAATTAAGAGATCAAATCATATTTTAGAAGGAACACTTGAAACCCTAGAAATTGCATCTTGAAATTTCATAGTTTTTATTAATTCTCTTTGCATATTCTTAATCTCCACACCCTTTTTCTTAAGAATCACCCTTGATTCTACCAAAAAATCAAACCCTCCTTGGGTTTCTTGAGTAGGGCGAAATGGTGGAGAAAGAGGAGGAAGGGATAGCAATCATGTAAGAAGAAATTACCTTATTTTTTTGCTTTTTCTCACTTAAATCTTGTCTTCTTTGAGCTCTTCTCTTCAAATCCGAATTTTTCCCTTAAAACAGATTTATAAACTTCATTATAATCATAGGAAAAAAAGGAGAATGGAGAAGGAGAGGTTTGGAAAGGAGAAAGCATGAAAAACTATGAAATTCCTTACCTTTTTCTTGCTTTTTCTCCTCCTTTCTTCTCCTCCATGGTACGCCTAAGAGAGCTAGTGGTTTCTTTGATTTCTGGATAGAATGGGTCATGCAAATAAAGGGGAGAAGAAATAAGAAACTTAAAGAGTGTTCAAGAAGCTTTCACTTTCTTAAAAATTTCAATTTTACCTTTCGTTTTTGGTATTTTCATTTCTAACTCATTTTAGCTTCTTTTTGAGAACCATCTTTTCCATTATTAGATTTAGGTTCCCAATTTAGTAAAATGCCTTTGGAATCACTCAAATCAAAGCCAAAACATTCCCGAACGAATTAGTCAAAGTTTAGATCAACTGACATTGAAAAATATCCACCGAAGGGATTTTAACTGTCACGGGGCTTTTCATGGTTTTCAGACCTCTGAGAACCCTGGAGAACTCAAAACTTTCATTTAAAAAGCCCTCTTGTGTGAATTCCAAAAATTACTCAAAATTACAAAAATGCCATTACATTTTGTAAGTTTTTCGTAAGAAATTGTTTCTTCATTCTAACTCCGTTATTCTTTCTGTTTAAGCCTGAGATTCTCATTTTTTGGAGTCTGGAATACTTCCCAAATTTTTTGGGACCTTAACTAAGTCATTTCGGGGGACTTCCTTTTATATTCAGTGAATTTCGTTCGTTTATGGAGAAACCGTACATTACGTTTTCTCTCATTTTCGGAGAATCAAATGTTACAATAAATAAGTGTAACTTTTGGAAAAACACATAGGATGGCTTTCTAAATGGGAAATTTGAGTTGCCCAAGGTTCTCAGAGGCCTCAAAAACTATGGGAAGCTCCAGGACTGGTAAAGTCTCTCCCATGTACATTTTCCAACATCAGTGAGCCTGAACTTTGACGAATTCATTTAGGAAAGTTTTAGCTCCAAATTAAGTAATTCCAAAGACATTTTATTAAAATGGGAACCTAAATTTTATAATGGAAAAGAAAGTTCTAAAAAAGGAGCTCAAATGAAACTGAAACAAAATTGCCATTACAAAAGGACGAAATTGAAATTTTTGAAAAAGTGTGTTTCTTGAAGCTTCCACACACTTCTCCCTCCATTATCTTGAAATGCCTAGGTGATGTCCAAGAAGCAAGGAAGGCAAGCCAAGAGCATTGAAAAGTCATACTTTGTCCATTATGTAGCTTGTTATCTATTTGAATACCAAAGTTACTTTCTATATATTATTTTTGAGATATAAGCTCATGGACAAATGTAATATGATGTATGACTCTTGTATAGACTATATGTGGCATAAAATCAATGGAAATGAGAATTTTAGCTTCTTCATGGCTTAATGTGTTAGTGTATTAATGGAAGGAGAATGGTCAAATTAAGATGCATGAGGTTTAGGACTACTAGGGCAGTTCATACCAGTCATATTCATTCTTTTAAACTTGCCCAAGAGGTGCCAAACTCAAAGGAAAGCCATTGGGACCAAAGTGATACCTTATGAGAGGCAAAATTGGCCATTTTGGTGAGCTATGTAACTTCTAATCCAAATGAGCTTGTCTTGGTCTGAAATTTAGCATACATCTAGATCTTGTTGAGAGCTTTTTGGGAAGCTAAAGTGGGTATTTTTTGGAGGTCTGTGAAATATTTGGCAAATTTTTGAAGTTGGTAAAATTTTCTAGTTTGGTCACTGGTACTGTTCATATAGTCTAAAATTTATTCTCTATCATTCATAGGGCAAACGATGTCCAATTGCCACAAAATTTTACAGGGAGAAACTATACTTTCCAATGACTTGTACTAACTAAAATCACCTCATTTGGATGTCTAAAGAGAGATATTAATTTTTGAAGCTGCTATATGTAGCTTTCCAAATTGGTATAGATTGCATGGATTGGATTTTTGTGGAATTAATTAGACATTTTTTAAGTTTATGACAGTAAACTGTATCAATATCAGGTGGCAATCAAACCTTTATGGCTATTTCATTGTCAAACGTGGTTCAAATAGGGTTTTCATGGCTGGGACTTATTTTTATGTAAATTTGATATCTAGAGCTTTCCAGAAAGCTATGGTTTAGGTTATTTCAATTTTTTCACATTTAGTTATGATTTTTCAAAGTTGCCCCTAAAATCTGTCATTGTACAGCCATGATGAATGAAGAAAATTTTAGGGTTTTTAACCCTTGATCAGTGGTTTATGTGAAATTTTGAGATGTTTATGACTTATATGGATGAAAAATAATTAGAGAATGTTGTTGATGAGTTCATAGGGTCCCGAAAACACAAAATGAAAAATTTATCCGTTACGCAACGCAATTTAATTCATTATTTTAATGCATTTTCTTAGAATTCCTTTGGTGAATTGCATAATCCCACTTGCAAGAAGGAGATAAATGCTAGAAATAATATGGTATTACTCAAATGGTCATGGTTCAAGGGGAAGGCTATTTTGAAGCATTTGGAACTATTATGGAGCCATTTTTAGCCACTTTCTTGCCTTGAACCAAAGTCTAACCAAATGGATGAGTTTTTACATGAAATTTGGCAAGCAAATAGGTCTCATCTAGAGTTTTTCACATATCCAAATGGCATTATTTAACTTGTTTGGCCTAGATACATCAAATGAAGCATAAAATGACCAATTAAGTTATTTTTTATCTTAAGTTACCCTACATGTGCTGCTCAAGTTCTAAAATATAACTTTAGATCATTTTGAATGCCCAAAGAAGTAACTTTAAAATTCAACTTCTAGAGTTTAAAATCTTACCATATATGACCTTCATAATTCCATTGGAACTCATTAGATTCATCAAAAGTATAATTAAACATGCCTAAAGCCATATGATCTTATTAGGCATCCTTGAATCCTAATTTTTCACTTTCAAAAATATATTTCCTAAATTCATTCCAATAGCTCTATTAGTGTCTATATTTCATATCTAGACCATTCAAAACCTTAGAATTAATGAAACAATTCTCTTTCATATCTTGGCCGACCCATGCCTCTTTGGTCCATTTCTAACACCATATATTTCTAGCTCATTTCATAATATCTCTATGCTTCATATCAAGCAACTCATGAAGAGGCAAGGAAAAATAACATTAAACAATGCATTTCTTAGCATTGCGTCAAGTATAAAAATTTCATTTGGTGTTACGTGGATTGTATGAGCTCATACATCACATTCTCATATTTAATTATATGAATGCAACTCATTTGTATCATTAAAAGTGGCCTACATCTTGTGGAACTCAAGGGGAAGCATAAAATACATGTGTATATTTTCGGCTAGATTTTCCTCTTTTCTATCACAAATTTTGGAAATTCATAACTAATTCTAGAAAAATTGAAATCATTCATTCTTAGCCATTCTGGAAAGCTACACATATCTAATTGATGTTAAAAATACATCTAGACCATAACATCCAACACAAAGGATGTTTGACATTTGAAATGGTCCAGAGGTTAGGCTATCCACTGGTGCTATCATAGAATTCTACAATAAATTTCAAAAATATCTAATTAATTCTACAAAAATCCAATCTATGCAAATAATACCAATATGGAAATCTGTAGATGTTAGCTAGAGGGAAAAAATAACTCCAGACTAGTTCAAGTATGTCCAGACCTTAAACTCAATCAAACAGTAACTGAGATCGGGTGGAGTTCCTGATACTAGATAGATTCTTTGAAAATTCATATCTCCCTCTCTAGACATCCAAATGATGTGGTTCTAGTTCCTACAAGTCACTGGGAATGTCTAGTATCTCTGTATAAAAGTTCATGGAAATTGGACGTCATTTGAGCCCTGTGTGATAGATTCCATTTTTGGACCTTAGTGAACAGTAACATGACCAAAACCAGAAAATTTGTCAATTTTAAAAATTCATCAAATATTCTGTAGACCTCCAAAAATTATGTTCTTTATTTTTCCAAAAATATCTCAACAAGCTCTAACTTCATGCCAAATATTAGATCAAGAAGAGCTTATTTGGACAAAACGTGATATAGGGCTCCATTATGGTCAATTTTGGCTCTATATAGGATACCAAAATATCCAAATAGCTTTCCTTAGGGTTTGGCACCTCTCGGACAAGTCTAAAAGTATAAGTAGGACTTGTAAGAGCTGCCCAAATAGTCCCAAACCTCATGCCTCTCATTTTGGCCATCTCACCCACACTTATGCACATTTCTATAACATCGTTCAAGAAGCCACAATGCTATCATATATTCAAATCACATTCTAATGGTCACATAACATATTCTCTTATTCATACATGACAAATTATCATAATTACATATGTTTGTAACATCATAATACATATACATCCATTAATTACATCAATTGCCTTTTGCATGGCCTTAAAGTAACAAAATTCAAGCACTTTTATGTTTTTCTCTCATTTTCAAGGTGGTTGGCTTCCATTACCTTGCTTTCTTGGTCCACCTAGTATGTTAGAACATTGGAGAGGAGAGGATGAGATTCAAAGAATCCCAATATTTCATCTCCCATTCAATCATACATAAAAGATGCAAACAAGTCTCATGAATACATGTATGGTCATGTTGACATATGCAAACATTCAAGAGGCATTTTCATCATTTAAGAAAGTCATACATATCATACAAAGGCTTGTCAAGCAAGTGGATTGGTCTCACCTAATTTCTTGTGGATGTTGGACTTGCCTCACCCATTCTTTAAGAGATTCTTGGACTCAGCCATGCTCTTAGAAGTTCATCTCACTTTTGGGAGACCATTTACTTTATCTCAACTAATCTTAAGGGTTCTTGGCTCATCCTCACCATGGCTAAGGGTTCTTGACCCCACCACATTCAAGCAAACCTAAGCACATATCATAAACATCACATGAAAGCATATTGTAACATCATGGCACTATGGAATCAAAGTCATACTAGAACACTTTTCATGGCTTAAAAATACACATACACACATCCAAAGACAAGTAAAGCAAACACTCATGCATGAAAAAAAGGAGGAGTGAGCTACCTTGCTTGCATTTTGCATATTTTTTTCCTTAAGCCTTGAATCCTCTCCCTTGACCTTACACTCCCAAGAAGGTGGAGATCATTCCTCTTGCCCTAGACACATCATATGGAAGCTAATTATATTCTTGAAGAAGTCTAAGGCTACACAACTTGCTTAGATACCATTATGGCTCCATAATTGCACCTAATGAAGCAACACCCCTCAAATAAATTCTAGGCTCCATTCTTTCCTTTCAAATATGATTCTTGACTCCTTTTAAGTCTCTTGGATTCATCACAGCCTAGCTATATGTTGCTTCTTTAGGTCATAATATGGAACATAAAGTACTAACTCATTCTCTAAACTTTCTAAATTTTTTTCAAGGCTTCCTCTCATATTTATTTATCATATATGACTCAAAAATGGATTTAGAAAAATTTAAAACTCTCTCTAGTTACTCAAACCCCTTTAGGCAGAGGCTATGGAGGAGTTAGGGCTTCATGGACTTTGCTTTGATTTCTTGATGGAGGAAGCACATGGGGAGACTTTTAGGGATCTTAAGAACTCATTTAAACTCTTATTTAAGTATAGGAATTATTGTACAAAGTCAGATTTTACAAGGTGTAATTGAAACCTTAGAAATTGCATCTTGAAATCTAATGGCTTTTTGTTAATTCCCTTTACATATTCTTAATCTTCACACCCTTTTTCCTTAGATTCACCCTTGGTTCTGCCTAAAAATCAAATCTTCCTAGGGTTTCTTAGATGAGGCAAAATGGAGAAGGAGGGGAACTAAAGGTAGCAACTATGGGAGGAGAAATTACCTTATTTTCTTGCTTTTTCTCACTTGAATCTTGCTTTCTCCAAGTTCCTCTCTTCAAATCCGAAATTTCTCCTAAGTTTCTCCCTTAAAACTAATTTGTAAACTTTATTTTAATCAAATGAAACAAAGGAGAGTGGAGGAGAGGAGGTTTGAATGGAAGAAAGCATGAAAAACTACCAAGAAACCATACCTTAAAGCTTGAATTTCTTATCATCTTCTTCTTCCTCTTGTGCGCCTCATCCTAGGGCTTCTTTCTCTAGTTTGGGGCAGAAACATATGAGGCTACATGAGGGTGAGAGTGGGGCGCCACTTATACATATAAAGGAGGAAGAAGAACTTTTCAAAAATTTTCGTTTTGCCCTTCATTCTTGGCATTTTCATTTCTGATTCATTTTAACTCTTTTTTTAGAACTGTCTTTTTCATTATAAAATTTAGATTCCTAATTTAGTAAAATACCTTTGGAATCACTTAAATAGGAGCTAAAATCTTTCCGAATGAATTTGTCAAAGTTCAAGTACACCGACATTAAAAAACATCCACCGAAGGGGCTTTAGCTGTCCCGGGCCTTCCCATAGTTTTTAGGATCTTTGAGAACCCTAGAAAACTCAAAAATTTCATTTGAAAAGCCTTCTTATGTAAATTCCAAAATTTGCTCAAAATTATGAAAATACCATTATGTTTTGTAAGTTTTCCATCAAATTTTGTTTCTTTATTCTAGCTCCGTTTTTCTTTCCGTCTGAGCCTGGCATTCTCATTTTTAGGAGTCTAGAATGCTTCATAAATTTTTTAGGACCTTAACTAAGCCCTTTTAGGGGACTTCCTTTTGTATCTGATGAGTTTCATTCATTTACAGAGAAACCATATGTTACGTTTCTCACGTTTTCTTTTGTTTTTCAGAAAATCGGATGTTACACAATTCATTTCTAACTCAATTATGATATTAAAGGGATTTGTTAACTCTCTTAGGTTTTTGAATCTTAAGGCCAAAACCAAACCCTACGTGAGCCCTATGCCATTTCTTTGGTTCTTTGTCAATTCTAATTGTATATTATTATTCTTCACCCTTTAAAACCTTTGTTTTTTATGAAATTTTCATTAAATATATACTCTCTTCCTTCAATCCTATCTTGGCCAAAATGATGGTGGACTAGGGTTTCATGTATACAAAGTTTTCCTAGTCTAAATCATAGTTCACTTTAAAGTACTCTAAGTGAAGATTATTTTGGCATAATTAGTTTCCCTAAAAGAGCTTCTTCACTCATGATTTTAGCCATAAAATCCACTTTCTTGAGAAACAAAAACCATCCAGACAAAGAGGAGAAAAAAAGCTTATAATAACATCATATTCAAAGCTGTTATGTCTACTTCCCTATAAGTGGCTATTTTCCTCCTTCCATAAAAGAGTTTCCTAGGGCTGCCAAGGTTAGTCATAGAGAGGGAAGGATGAGTGGCGCCTTATATATGGAGGGTTCTAGGGTTTTTATGACTTTTTCAAAATATTAATTTTGCTCCTATACTTTAATTCTATCATTTGAGCTCATTTCTCAATACTTTCAAAAACTGACAACTCCACAATAAAATTTAAACTCTCCTCTTCATTAAAAATATCTATTTTAAGGTTATAGGAATTTAAAATAATTTGAAAAATTCCAATTAAAGTTATGGTCAACTAAAGCTATGCACTATTAAGGATTTAATCAAATTAACCTCATCTAGTTATTCTATTAACCTTATTTCATCATATTATGATAAAGGATATTCATTTCTCTAGCAAATTCTCATGTTTTCTAAATCCCTAAATTTTCATTGGTTTAGCCCGTATTAGTTCCTTTTAGTTCTAACTAGCTTTTTCTTTTCTTATGACCCTTTTTTAATCAATTTATTCCATTATTTAGGGACTATATTGGTTTATAAAATATAAAATATTATAAGTTTAGGATATTTGGAGTGTTTTTGGTAAAGAATTGGAAGAAGAGGCTAGTGTAATATTCTATGTTCTTTAAACTAATATAGTCCTTAAAGAATATAAATGAACAATTAAAAAGGATTACAGGGAAAGAAAAGGCTAGTCAGAGCTAAAAAGGAGCCGATATAGGCCAAGTCAACAAAAATTGAGCAATTTAAAAGCATTAAAATTAACTTGAGAAATGAATATTTCTCATCATAATATGATGAAATAAGTTAGTAGATTAACCAGATGAAGTTGGTTTGATTAAATCCTTAACGATGTATGATTTAGGGCTTCAATTGGCTATAATTTTGATGAGACTTTTTCAAACTATTTTAAGTCCATATATCCCTAGAGTAGATAATTTTAATGAAGAGTAGAGTATAAATTTTGTTGTGGAGTTGTCGATTTTTAAAAATATGAAAAAATGAGCTCAATTAGTAGAATTAAAATGTAAGGGCAAAATCGGTATGTTTGGAAAATTATTTAAAAAAAGCCTAGAATTCCTTATATAAAGGCGCCACCTTTCTCCTGCCTCACTTAGAATCGACTTAAGGTAACCTAAACCCTCATCCATGGTGGTGTGAAGAAGGAGGAAGAAGCAAGGAAAGAAAGTCATACATAGATGAGCAAACTAGTGAGTTTGAATATGATATTGTTACAAACTTTTTCCCACTCCTTCTCCTCTTTCTCATGGCAATTTTGGTTTCCTAAAAGAGTGAGTCTTGTGGCTGAACTTTTGGATGAAAAAGCTTTTTTAAGGAAACCAATTGCACCAAAATATTCTTCATCAAGAGCACTTTCAAATGATGTATGATTTAGGCTAGGAAATTTTGTATGTTTAAAACCCTAGCCATAGGTGATTTTTGGCCATAAAAGGGAAGGAGGGAAAAAGACTTGAGCTTGATAAAAACTCAGTGAAACTAAGGGTTTTGAAGGATGAAGATTAAGAATATACAAATAGAATTAGCAAGGAACCTAAAGAATGCCATATAGGTTCACTTAAAGTTTGGTTTTACTTTTGAGATATTTAAAACCCTAGGAGAGTTAATTAATCAACCTAATACAATAATTAAGTTAGAAATGAATTATAGAGATCCTAAAACCAACAATTTCTTTATGGAATGAACAAGAACTCCAAAAGAGAAGTGTGTGTGGGTGTCTCGGCCATATAGTAGAATGGATACTTAGGGAATTATTTCATTGATCATAAGGTTATGGATGGTCTAGATATGAAATATAAACACTAATAGAGCCATTAAAATGAATTTAGGAACTCTATCTTTGAAAGTGAAAAATTAAGGTTAAAAGATGTTGGATAGGACCATATGACCCTAAGGGGTTTAATTATGTTTTTTTATAACTCTAATGTGTTTCATGGGAATTATGAAGATCATATATGGTGAAAATTTGAAGGCTAAAAGTGGAATTCTATAAGTTGCTTCTTAAAGCTTTCAAAATAACCTAAAGTTATACTTTAGGAATTGATTAGCACATGAAGGGTAATATGAGATTAAATATAACTTAATTGACCATTTTATGTTTCTTTTGATATGTTTACGTGAAACAAGTGAAAGCATATCAAGGTGTGAGTGCAAGGCCGTGGAACTAAAGAGAGGAAAAAAAGGGAATTGATTTATTTAGCTTGAAAAGATAGCTTTTCCTTCATTCTTATATATATGTGGTTGGTTTGCTTGAGTGATTGGCTGCAATTTAAGTTAATTGACCATTTTATGTTTCTTTTGATATGTTTATGTGAAACAAGTGAAAGCATATCAAGGTGTGAGTGCAAGGCTGTGGAACTAAAGAGAGGAGAAAAAGGGAACTTATTTATTTGGCTTGAAAAGATAGCTTTTCCTTCATTCTTATATATTTATGGTTGGTTTGCTTGAGTGATTGGTTGCTTGTATGTATTGTTTGCAAATTATGAGACCTGTTAATTGTTTGAGTATAACATGCAATTGCATGACATTCATTTGCATTTAAAGTTGCATTGGTTCTTGATGGGTGAGACTATGCTAAAAGTCCTTTAATAATAGGTGAAATTAGTTCAAAAGTCCCTAATGTGGGAAAGGCTAAGCCAAAAGTCCCTAAAAGTAGGTAAAACTAAACTAAAAGTTCTTAAATATGGGTAAAGCTAAAAGAAAAGTCTTTAGATGTTTGGTGAGGTTAGGCCAAAAGTTTCTAGAGCATGAATTATAGTTTCGCAATGATTGTATGACATGCATACTTACCTCCATGTATTTGAGTGAACCATATGTGAGTTTAAATATTAGACTAGTTATTGGGATTTTTTGAATATCACTCTCTCCTATATCCAATAACCATGGCTAGGTGAAACTCAAAGAAAGGAAAATTATAGGCAAAAGGCTTAGAAAAACCAATTATGACAAGGAATTAACCTAGGAGATATTATTGTATATGTGATTATGTAATCATATATTATGATATATTGAAATGCAAACATGTTCAAAAGCACTAAACTATAACATCATGACCATTTGATGTATGTAAGACTTAATAGAAGGTGATTTGGTGTATGAAGTTCCTTGATATTCATGTGTATTCTTGCATATGGGATAGTAATTTTTAGATGCAAGGAAATTCTTAAATGATGGACTAGTCATACATGATGCATTTTTGGATTGAAATTTGCTCATGCTAAGAAATGGCATTTTTAGAACTTACTTGATACCATTTGTAACCAAAACTTGGACCATTTGATCCATAAAATATTCCTTTATCCTTGATAGCCCAAATGACTTAGTTTGGAACTGAAATTTAGCATGCAATTAGTGAATATATAGAGCTTTTCAACAAGTTAAATTTTACATTTTTCTAAGCTCTATAGGATATTTGATGAATTTTTAAATTTAGTCCTAAAAAGTTGAATTATGCAATTACTGTTCACTCTACATAGCTCTCATATTTCATGTCTTTTGAGAGACCAAATGGATTCATTTTAACTTGAAAAATTTACAGTAAAAATTTCATATCATAAGCTTCCCAAAGACACCTAATTTGTGTTAATCAAAATTGTGTAATTCAAATTGTGAATTTTCAAATTTTGGACATCATTAGGTGTTTTATGGCCAAAATGTACAAATGACTAACTCCATAGATTTTATTCTTATATATATGCTATCTTGATTGTAATAAATTAGTTATGCATGAATTGGTGAGTTGAAATGGTGAAAATCTATGTATGAGCATTATAAAACCATTTGACACTTTTAGTAACTAAGAATTCCACTATTAAAGGTTTTGTTATCAAAAATTTGCCTTAAATGACCATATGTGTATAGTAGAATGAGGAACATGTTTTGGTGTAACAACTAGAGCATACTTTGGGTAACTATTTTCCCCTCTATTTGTTATGTTAGTTTGTTCAAACCCTATCTTGTAGCTTGATTTGGTATAGTGGCTTATGTATATGCAAAAATTTAAGGAGCCCATTGTTGAAGTAGGAAATTAGAGCAAGAAGTAAGCATTTAGGACTCTAAGAAACTTGGGGAAGGTAAGAATCATTTGGGCTATTGGGATTTTGATTATTGGGAGTAAGATTCCCTTGAAGTAATAAATGTATACTTTTTTATTTATGGTTACTCTAGGCTTTTGTTGCTACTTGTAATGCATTGAAAGTTAATTAGGAGTGGTAGAAATCACTAGATATAACTGGGGTTAATTCCATTCATATTTGTTTTAGTAATCATGATTGACAACTTGTACATACATGTTAGTATTTATATGATGCTATGTTTAAGTTTGACTAATTGTTATATTTCATCATGGACCTTATTATTATGTCTTGATCACCATCGTGGATCTTATCGGTGTGTTCTGATGGAAGGGAAAGCCATGGACCTTGTTAATGTGTCCTAACTACTTATAGGAAGTAGTGGACCCTTTTAGTGTGCCCAGAGTGATTGGCCAATGACTATACTATATATTGTAATAATGGTATTGATGTCAAACTTATTTGGTAGGGCTATTTAAATATGGCATGTTTTATGATTTTTGTATGTTGAGTATTGATCTAGATTGTCTATATAAATGTTAATGGAATTCCTTATTGGTTATTAGGATTTTATATCACACCCTAGGTATGGGCTAACATTTTCTAGGTGAAACATCAAGCTCTAACAAGGAGAAGAAAGTGGAGAACTAACTGGCTAGATTAGGCATATTTTGTAATAGCTATTGTCTTAATTTATATTTTGGCAACCTGTAATTATCTTGTAACTTGTAATACAAAATACGAAGTGTAGGACTTCTTATCTTTTATGTTTTATACATGTGAAGATAGTAACTAAGACCCAAGATAATACTTTATTCTTTTATAAAGGGATCTCACATGTAATTATAGTTTACATTCTAATTATCATTTGAATGATAATGATTATATGTATTAATGATGTTTTAAGTTGATTGGCCTTGCTTTGGATGCAGATCCCTAACTTACAGGTCATGTATGAAGTTTCCTATAAATGGTTTTTTAAGGCTAAGAATAGTTGACACAATGGTTGATAGTTGGGTAGTTAGTAGCCAAAGGTAGTAATCGGGTCAAATTTTGATTTTGCAAAGGTTTGAACCTTGGGAGCACCACTTTAGGGTTGGTTTAAGGTATTGAAATTTGCTCCAATAGGTTAAAATGGTTTTGATAAACATTAGAATGGGTTTGGAACTATGGAAAGTGGCTTTGTGGAATTTTTGGGGTTTTAGTGGAAAGATCTGCACCTGGAGGCCTAAATGGCGTAGTTTTAGGAGAGTGAGCCTTAAAGTGTTATTAGGTCTCGTGTACATGCTTATGGATGGTTTTTGGAAAGTATAATTGCTAGAAAGAGCTTGCCATGAGGGGTTTAAATGTTTTCCCTTAGTACAAAATTAAGGCCATTAGTTCTATCATAACCAATCAACCAACTACCTGAGACTAGTCGACTAGCGTGACCTTTAAGAAAATGTATCATTTTGTAAAGGATCGATTGACCACATACTTGATACTGGTCAACCAGGCCTTCCCCTACTAGTTGACCACTTTGTAAAAGGCAGATAACTGCTCTACCTAAGATTAGCCATTGTTCTAAGTGTTATAGATTGAGCCTTTCAATGATCCTTTTAGGAAGCTTTAGGGATTCCTTGTGGCACCAAGAAGAAAAGAATAGTTTGTTATTTAGGAAAGCTCATAGGTTGGTAATAATCAAATCTTAGTTTAAAAGAGATTACCATATTCAAAGGTTTTAGTTGGGTTCATGTTTTTAGTTTTTCATTAATTATACTTCCGCCATAGTTTTAACTTAATTTTTGTTAGTTTAATTTCCTTGGATTTGTTTGTCATGTCTTAAATTTTTCCTTGTTAAGGTAATATAACTTAGACAAGGAAAACTAGGGGATATTATTAAGATTAATAACCTAAATTAACAAGTAAAATAAAAGGAAGAATTCATGCAAGACCTAAGGAATTAGTCATGGTTAATTGGGAGTTAAAGGACTAATCAAGGCAAACGGGAAGTTAGAGGACAAAGAAGAAGGCAATGGATGGAGAACATTTATCATTACATGAGAAAGACATGTAACATCTTTGGGATACATAGTTTCTGTCACTTTATGTTTAAACATGGACTCAAGGTATTTTCCTTACTAGACGGGGATAAGCACATCTTACATCATTTAAATTATAAACAAACACCAATATTCCATATATGATGGCATAGCCAAAGGTAAAATAAGCAAACATATATGAAGATAGTCCATATTTGCTGCATAGTCGGTGGGTGCATAATTTAGTACATGACTACAAGGTAAGCTCATAACCATTGCCATGTTGACATTCCACCATCCATGCATATATACACATAAATATGCACTCAATTATGTTATAGGAATTCTTGCTCATGCAAATTAGGAAATAGCATTAGGTGTAATGTTTTATGGATAGTTAGAACATATGACACCTAATATGGATGGGTAGCTTGGAATTTAGCAAAGGGAGAAATAAACTAATGTGAAATTAAGACTATTTGACCTCCCCCACTATCCATTAATCTATGTGTGTGTGTGTGTGTGTGTGTGTGTGTGTGTGTGTGTAATACCTTATTTTATAACACTTTTTCTACTACAATTACGTCATATAAAACTTAAAGGAGTCAATGGAAACCTGAACTAATTAAAATTTTTCCTTTTAAAAACTTCCTCATATAATTTTACTATTTATTTGGTCATTTCTAATTTCTTATCTAATTTAAAAATACATAATTAATTATAGAAAAATCGTATGAGGTCGGTTCAGGGCTCTACTTCAAGCTCTCCAAGCCCTTTACACGGGAAAAATACTTACTTAGCAGAGCACATATAAATTCATATAATGTTACCTCTACAACAAATTGGACAGTTTTACCCCTTATTGGTCATATTATTATTATTATTATTTTGCCTTTATATAAGCACAGGCATTCTTGCATCTTAGGCACGCTAGTCATACTCTTTTTACTTCATGGTTAGGTATATACATGGCTTTCCATTTCATACCTGAGTACCTTACAGTGTCATAATATAACTCATACATGCAGTAATCTAAAATATTTAATTACATGACAAAATGTGATGCATAAAAGTAAGGTCCTCGATTTATGTCTCCACATTCTTTGCTTTTTCTTTACTTGAACTCGGACCTAGCATGGGTTATATTTGGGGTGAGATTTTGAAATCTCAGTAGTAGTAAATCAATCTCATTCACAAGCAAGCATGTAAGTACATAACATAATACCAATCAACGTGCCATATACCACATAGTAATACAAGGGATTTCATACAAGGCCAAACACAATCTAAGCATACATATCTCATCTTATAACATAAATAACGACTTAATATAGCATACCACTTATCATTATACAAACATACAAGTTTAAAGAAAGAGAAAGGAAAAATACTACCTTAGCAAACTTTGCCCCTCAATCCTTGGGACTCGGTTTACTTGATTTTAGAGTTCTCAAGACAATATCAAACCCTATAATCATAATGATAATTCATTACAATCAACACATAAACCTTAACTTCTAAAGTAGGATGACCCTTTTAAACTTAATGGGACCATTGGAATTGGAAAAATCCAACTCCTTCCCTTCCCATTCACTATGGCCAAATAGTATGCATTTTTTGGCCAAAATTTAAGAATTTTATCCCATGAGTTTTGGGGGCTTTCCCATAGGTATTCCTAGCTAAAAATGCCCTTTTGAATCCATTGGAATGGACAACATCATCAAATTTCAACCCCAACATCACGTTTTGGTCATCACATAATCTAGCTCCGTTTTAAGCTCAAAAGTGCATTTCTTTGGTTCTAAAAATTTCATAGCCTTTTCCTTTATGTTTTAGGACTTGAAATTTGGTATACATGACTTTAAGACATCAAGAAGACACCATAAAAATTTTGGGAAAATTCGGACAGTATCTCCCCATGATTTCTATTTTCCCAAAAATTACAATATTTGTGTTTTTTAAAGTCCCAGCACATAACAATAATAACTAAGCTCATATGGCATTCATGTCCAACATATAAACTTCATTTCAAGGCCTTCGTATTCAACATATAAATTTCATTTCTAATGATCCATATGCTGTCCAAAAATGACTCATAGCTAGGGTTTAACAAAACTAACTTAAAACATGTGATTTTCAAGTATAAGATGGAGAAAACTTACGCTTTAAGCTTAATCCTTGCTTCCTTTGCTTTTTCTCACTCTAAAATCCTTTCTCTTCCTACTTAGAGCAACATTTCACCTTGAAGAAAAGATGAATATGCAGCTGCCCTTTGGAGGAAATGGTTGGAGGATGGAGAAGATGAAGAAATTTGGTGAAGAATGGTGGTAGTTTTGCTTAGTTTCACTTCTTCTTCCACTTTTTCTCCCTCCCTCTCTCTCTTCACGTTTTTCCCTCCTCCTCCCTTGTGTGTGGCATGAAAATGGTGGAATGGAGGTGAAGGAGATGAATTTGGATGAACTTAAATGGTCATACTAAATTTGGACCCTTGGATCAACCTTTTCAAGATCAAATCTTAACCTTCCATTCCTTTTTCTTTTGATTTTCTAATTTCATAACTAAATATCTTTTTCCAAAAATTCTTGGCCACACACTTGGATACCTTTTCTTAGCCCTTAAGTTATGAATAGTAACCAGGGTTAATTTCTCAACTCAACCATGGTCAACTTTTAACTCAACCATAGTTAGTTTCTAACTTAACCATAGTTAATTCTTTAAAATGACTAAAATTATTTTCTTCTTTCCCTTTTATTTTATATTTATCTTTGGGTTTCATCTTCTCTAAAACCCTAATTATATCTTTACTTCTCTTTTGGGCCTTTAGAATCAACTATTGGGCCTTACAACAGTCTAACAATTGGTATCCAGACCCGATTAAGGTTTTACGGTACAATATATACCTTTAGACCTTCTAAAATTTATGAATATTATTTCCTCTATTTTCTGGCCATACTGAGCTTTAAACATGGTTCAGGGGCCCTTAACCTCAATCCTCATAAATTTTGGTGTCAATCAAGCACCTGGGTCTATAGGTGTAATTTTCACTGTTCTGTTTTATGATTGTGCTATAAAATTTTCATTTACTGCAATTCTGTCCTTGAAACTCCTTCAGGGTTTCTTAGCCCTTTAGATATTTTTATTTCTATAATTGTTACAACTTCTTTTTTCTATTTTGCTCATGGCTACTGATCAGGATAACCAGATCTCGGACCGAATCCCTCCTGGCCATTCGGACAACATGGCGTCATTGGACTCGTCTCATCGAATTCAGTTTAACCGTGGGTCACAGATTTTTGAGATTCTTATCTGATTTTTTTATATTTGTGCCTAAAGCCATGAATAGAGGGTGAAACTAGGGTTCCCTGAACTTTCGGGCAATTTATACATCTTGCCCTGCTCATAATTTTTCTTTGCATTTTGGTCCCTAGCTCTTTCATACTTGACTTTGGAGGCTCTTCAAGACCTTTTTGTGATCCCTTTTCATCTATTTTAGCCCCAATTTTAGGGCACCTCTAGCTTTAACTCATCATTATTTGCAGTCTAGAATATTATTCTAATTTTCTTAGACTTCAATTTACTCTATTTAGGGGACTTCCTTTTATATCTGGTGAATTTCGTACGTTGACAGAGAAACCATATGTTACGTTTCTTGTGTTTCCTTATGTTTTCTTGGATTTTTAGAAAATTGAATGTTACAATGTGTATGTAGATCTAGTCGAAACCATGCAAATCATGAGCCAACATTTAAATGAAGTACTTGAATGAATCTTAGAGCTTTTGGCATCTTGTGTGGCTAGTTGACAGATGGGTGAATCAATAAACAAGTAAATGAAAAAGTGACAAGCCATGCCTCCTTGACATTCTACTATCTCAATATATATATACACATTTGATTATAGCCTTAGATTTTTCTTTAGCCGTGCAAACAAATAGGAAGCTCCAATTGAATAATTGTTAAAGGATGATAAGGACATGTATCACATGGTGGCTGAATGGATTGGAGTTTCTAAGAGTAGGAAGAGATAAATTTAGAATTTCATAAGCATGGACCTTAACCATTAATATATGTATATGTGAGGATGTGTGTTTGGACATGTGGCATCTACTTAATTTAGCCGTGCATACTATAAGGCAAAAGATAAAGGGATGGTCTTAATGTATATTGTAGTAGCAAACACCTAGCAACTGGTGATGTGAGGCCTTGCAAAGGAAAGATAAACAAACCATACATTAGCATTTTTTTAATCCTCTTATCATAGGTATGCATGTGTGGGTATTCAGTTACTTACCACCACATTATTCAAGCCAAGTAGTTTATATAGTCTTGGGAAAATGTAGATTGCCTTGGTGAATATTTGAGAGAGTGACACCTTGCATGGCCACTAAATAGCAACTGGGGAAGGAATGAATTTTTATTCAACTTCACTATCTTCAAACTCGAGTAAGAAGCATGAGGTGGCATTTATAATTTCTTCCTTCACTTTAGCCTCAATATGGCTGAGAACAATATTAAGAGAAAGGCTTTGGGGTAGCTATGGAGTTTGGAGAATAAGTAGGTGAGTCGTGGATGCAAGGAGATGGTTTCAAGGAATCTCATTAAAGGTAAGTGTAGGAAAATTTCTTAACTCCTTGGTTGCTTCCATTCCAACCTATTGAACTTGGAATTATGGCATTTTGTTGTTTGTTCAGCCAAGAAGAATTGAGGAAAAGCTATTGGGATGGTGTGGGTGGGAAGCAATAAGCTTTTGGAGGTAACTTCTTTCCCTTGAATATGATAAGGCTGAAAGCTTGCATGGAGTGGGACTAAAATGATGTGGTTGTCCTTGATTGTGGGAAGTTGCATCATATAGATTCCTTGAGTTGAGTTTTAGAATAAAAGAATGAAGGGGCATAATGTGCATAGGCTTAAATGAAATTGTATGGGTATTTGGATGAAGGATATACATGCTTGATTACCATAATTGAGGGAAAACCTTACAACAAAGAAAGAAAAATTTTAATGAATCTAGTTGTCATCCAAATTATGTTTAGGAGCTAAACTTTAGGATTTTGGGATTTTATAATTAACCACAATGAGAGTAACATAAAATGGAAGAGAAAAAGAGGAGGTTCCATTGATCCTAGATTGGAAATCCTAATTTCCTATTTGTTAGAAACAAACAATAATTTATAGCATTTGAATTTAGCAAATTTATCTTTGTTTTGAACCTTGGTCATGGCTTGTCCTTAGTTAGGATATTGTATGATTGAAATTGTAGGAAAAGGATTGTGACAACTAGGGCTAGGGACTGAATTGACAGAACTGTGGTGGCAAAATAAGTAGTTAACACCATTTTCATTTATATATATATATATATATCTTGTACACTGAATTGAATTCATGGAATTACTATACTATGCTGTGCTCAGTTGCTTTTATGTCTATCTCTTGAATAGGGTAGAATCCATGGGTACCATACGCTTTGTTGTTAGCCAATGGCCTAAGCATAATAGCCTAATAAAGATTATAAATTGCTATCCAGTAACTAAATGGTTCCTATTTTGAAAATGTGCACCAAATGTGATTTGAATCCTGTTCAGTGTTATTTATATATTCTTGACTATGATGTTAACCACTAGGATTATTATCTCGTTATAAAACTAACTCTTCTTTCTAGGAATTAGTTCTGCAACTGACAAAGCCAAATCAACATAAAATAGACAAGTGGAATGTTAGACTACATATCATTTGTATAATTAGCTTTCATAAACCTTTTAGAAAATGTAAATATTAAAGAACTAATTTACTTTTGGGGAATGTGGTTTTACTTAGGTAGGTGTGTGTTGTAACATTTAGTTCCCCTAAAGACATGAGAAACATAATATCCGGTTTCTCCGTAAACATATAAAACTCACCAAATATAAAAGGAAGTCCTCTAGACAGAATGATTTGAGATCCAATAAAATTAGAATGATAATCTAGACCTCAAATAATGAGAATCTAAGGCCAAATGTGCCCTAAAAATGGAGCTAAAACAACTAGATGAAAATTAACAAAAAATGTAATGGCATTTTCATAATTTTGGGTATTTTTTAAAAAAACACAAAGGAGGAATTTTTAAATGAGAAAAATGAGTTTCTTGAGGTTCTCAGAGGCTCTAAAAATTATAGAAAACTCCAGAATAGTTAAAACCCCTTCAGTTGATGTTTTACAATATTAGTTGATTCAAACTTTGACCAGTTCATTTGGGAATGTTTTAGATCCAAATTGAATGATTTCAAAAGCATTTTATAAGTTATAAAACCTAAATTTTATGATGAAAAAAATGGTTCTTGAAAAGGAGTTCAAATGAGCTTAAAATGAAAGCATATGATATATGTTATGCTCCTTCTCCTCCTTCACTTAGATTAACTTATTTTTTGGTCAAATAGAGAGAGGACCAACAGGGAAGGACACACTAAGAGGGAGGAAGAAGAGGACAAAAATCCAAGAAAAAGGTAAGAAAAGTGTAGAAATTCATGCTCCTACCTTTAGTAAACTTGTTCTCCTCATTCTCCTCTTCATTCATATGGTTTTAATAGCTCATACGAGACTGATTTATGGCTGGTCCAGAGGAAAGAGCTTAGATTTTTAAGGAGAAGCTTGAAGCAATGGAAAGAGCTCTTGAAAAAGTCTTAAAACAAGGTAAATTTCTTAGCTTTTCATGCTTCTTTTTCTTGCTCTCTCTCTCTCTCTCTTTGTGTATTTCATCCCACCTAAAGCCCATCCAAGAGAGTATGAATTATTGTCTTAGCAAGAGAGAATCATAGGTTTTGGAGTGTGAGGAACAAGTATATACAAAGAAATCTAATTAAGATGCATTAGAAATAAAGTTACAAAAATTAGGGATTCGCTTGCACCTAGGCTAAGATGAAGCTTCCTAATAGTAATTTAAGATATTTAAAAGTGTATGTGAGTTCCCAAGACACCTAAGAAGCCTTCCAAGTAGCCAACTCTTTAAAGAAAGCAAGAAAAATCCTTTAGTGCACAATCAAGAAGCATGTCTCAGCCTAAGTAGGTCTGGACACCTAGGGCAAATTTTAATTTGTTTTAAGCCTAGAATGGAACTAGATATGATAGGAGAACATCAAAGGAAGCCTTAGAAAAAATTTAAAAGCCATGGAATGTGAGATGGAGGTGTAGGTTCTATAATGTGACATAAAGAAGTAACATATAGCTAGGCTCCTTAAAATGAATGTGTGATGGCTCCAAGGAGTCTAAATGAAGTCAAAAGTCTTAGATTGAAAGAGAAAATGGAGCAAAGATCATGGATTCCCATAGTTGTTTCATTAGGTCTCTTATAGAACTATAAATGTGTCTTAGAACCAAGCAAGCCTCTATAGAGCTTGTGAGAAGCTTAAACTTGTTCCTATGAGTATTTTATGCCTCCTTTGGTGTGTCTAGGCCAAGGGAACCAAGGGTCACCTAATAGCAAGTCTTGGCCAAGAAGGAGGAGGAAGATTTCAATGGAAAAGTGTGTGGCATTGGCTCCAAGGTAGCTCTCTAACCTTTCTCTCATGTATTGTTAGATGTTTTCTTGTTTTTAAGTGTTTGTATGTATGGTTATGCCATGAGAAATGTTTCCAGTTAATGCCTATACGCCATGGTACCATAATATTCTTGAAATGTGTTTTATGAATGCTTTATGGCTTAAATGAGTTTAGTAAAGCCAAAAGTCTCTTAGCAAGGGTGAGGATGAGCCAAAAGTCTCTAAAATTGGGTGAGACAAAGTCAAAAGTCTCAAGAAGAGTGAGGCTTAGTCAAAAGTCCCTTAAAAATGGGTGAGACAAATCCAAAAGTCCCAAGAAAAGCGGGTGATGCTAAACCAATGCCCTAGAGAGCCTATGTATATTATGTTTAAGTTTCTTGAACATAAAAAATGTCATGTATATGTTCATTAGTAGCCTTAAAAGCATGCACACATTCTTTGACAATTGTATGGCATCTATTATGTATGTTTGAAAGGCTAAAGAACTATTGAGATTCTTTGAATCCTACTTTTCCCCTTCCAATGTCTAACTATATCTAGGTGGGCCAAGTAAGCTAAGGAATGGAAGCCACCACTCATTAAGATCAAGACTTTGACAAGGAATTTGCTATAGAGTCATTTTGTTCACATATTAGTGTCAAATGATGTAACTATATGTTGTATATGATATGTAGACACTTGAACACATGTAAATGCATGAATATAACATGTATGTATTGGTTTTGGAACTATAGGGATGAGTATGCATGTTCTTGACATCCTTATGCCTAATATAGGTTATGGAATCTTGTATATATAAACAAGTAAGGAAGTGGTTTTATGATGAATGGGTACTTAGACCTCTTGGACAAGTCTTGCATGCTATTTTTGACCATTCTCACGTGCTCAAGAAGTCATGGCCAAGGTAGAAGAGCATTTGATGTAAATTTGACTCCATTTAGTGCCTAAAAAGTCTATTTTGGCACCCTATGTTACAAACTGACCAAATGAATGAATTTTTCCATGAACTTTGGCCTGAATACAATCTCATTTAGAGCTTTTTGCAGAGCTAAAAACCATATTATATGGAGCTCTGGAGAATAAATTATGAATTTTTAAAGTTAAAAAAATTTTCAAATTTGGTATATACACTATTCATATAGTCAGTTTCTTTTCCTCTGTTATTTGAGGGCCAAATGATATCTAATACTCATGAAATTTTACAAGCATAAACTAGGCATGATAATATTTCTGAAAATGTTCCAGGGAATTAGCCGCCGCGGCCAATAGCGAGAGGCGAGTGAGGTAGGCTCCAGGTCTCCTCGTCGCGATGAAACTCTAACTCACCGTGGCAAATTGTGAAGATATAAGAGTGAACCTGAAGGTAATTGCCCGTGGCGTAAAGACATTTAGTCATGGCTAACGGTCCCAAACTCTCATTCTAACATAGAAACCTTGGTTTTTCCTATGGTAACCTCAAGGGATGACTTAGAAACACTGGTAGAAGATTCCTGTGAGGTGGAATTAATGGGTAATAGAATCAAAGGCTTATAAATGAGAGTTTGTTTCTCTTGTGTACATGAATGCTTGTAACTATTTGGTTGATGATTTTAATAATATTAAGGTATGTTTGTTTGTGATCTCTATTAATGAACCTTAAAAGTAATAAGTGCTAAGTCTTTAACATCAAGTCCCTATATAAGATATACGTGACCTGACCTTATGTATAGAACATTGCATTCTAGACCTTGCCTATACATGGATGACAAGACACCTTTTAAACACCATGATTCCTATGCATAAAAAACTAACTTCAAATAATACCTATGTATAGATGACCATATTCCTTCACACATCATGGTTCTACTACATAAAAGATTAAACCCTAAACAATTCCCCTATTTGAAGGACCAATGATTGGGAATACCAAATAAGGACTAAACCACTTAAAGTACTAAAAGATACCATAAGAGAAATGGGTTCAAGTGGAAATCACTATGAGCAACTGGGAGCACTGTGTGATGTTTGGGCTAATGTCTATAAGCTATATGATATTTGTGTTAATAAGTTGTATTATATTTGTATAAGTTGTATGATATTTGTGTGAAGGTATGTGCATATTGACAAATCATCCTTTTAATAGAATTTTATTTGCAAAATATAATTATTGTATTTTTTGGTACGGATAAGATTGAGGCTTTGGCCACTATTAGTATCCAGGAGAGATGATTTTTTTAGAGATGATCTCTATACCAACTTTTCTACAGACATGTACTAGCTTCTTTTCAAAGATGTACTAAGAAACCTTACTTTATTTACATGTGATGTGGATCCATTATAGGGGACGCCTTATATAGCATGTTTTATGATTGGTTTCTATTTATATTATAAATACTCTAATAGTTATCTTTCTATGCTAATGTGATAAACCTAAGGGAATGTCCTTAGATCCTCTATGATATAGCATTTTGAAAACTTAGGCTTGTATTTGGTAGTATGGGGTGTTGAACGTGGTGCTTATTGTAACAACCAGAAAAAGAAAAGAAAAGAAAAGAGAGAAGAAAAGGGAAAGAAAAGAAAAGCTGAAAATTTTCGAAGGCTGAAAATTTTCTAAGTCTGCTAGCTACAGCCTAGCTATAGCGAATGTACCTGTTCGCTATAGCTAGAAATGGGCTAGCTATAGCGAGAGAGCCTTCTCGCTATAGCAAAAATGCTTCTAGCTATAGCGAGTGCGAGCATTCCATACAAAATCCAGGGAGTAGCTCGCCGTAGCGAGAGCTATAGCGAAGGCAGAGGTCTGGGACTTACACGAGCTCGTCGTAGCGAGGGTTATGGCTTGCTATAGCAAAGTTTCCTAGGTTTGGCAGGATACTATAGACGATTTATTCAGGGCTTTTCTCAGATGGCCTTACCACTGACGAGGCTAACTAGGAAAGAGATACCATTTGTGTGGGATGATAGTTGTGAGAGAAGTTTCCAGGAGTTGAAACTTCGTTTAACCACTGCCCCTGTACTGATTATCCCTGACCCTAGTGAGCCATTTATGGTTTATTGTGATGCCTCGGGCAAAGGGTTAGGATGTGTGTTGATGCAGCAGGGTAGAGTAGTGGCATATGCCTCTAGGCAGTTGAGGCCTCATAAGGAGAATTATCCCACGCATGATCTGGAGTTAGCCGCCGTAGTGTTCGCTCTTAAAATTTGGAGACACTATCTGTATGGTGCTACCATAGAAATTTATAATGATCATAAGAGTCTGAAATATCTATTTGACCAGAAGGAACTCAATATGAGACAAAGGAGATGGATGGAGTTTCTGAAAGACTATGATTATGTGTTGAAATATCATCCGGGCAAGGCCAATGTGGTGGCAGATGCCCTGAGTAGGAAATCCATCCATGTGGCCCATATGATGATTAGGGAGCAAGAGCTCCTAGAGAAGTTCAGAAACTTGAACCTCTCCTGTCAGGTGGTCTCGGGTAGATTATATCTGAGTGAAACCCGAATTGAGAATGTATTGAGAACTCAGATCTTAGATGCCCAGAGAGAGGATGAGTTCTTGAGACGGATCAGGAATGAGATCTCCCAAGGTAGGACCTTAAATTTCAAGGTGTCTAAGGATGGTATGATAGTATACCGAGATAGAATCTATGTGCCTAGTCAGAATGAGTTGAAAGAAAGCATCTTAGAAGAGGCACATAAGAGTAAGTATACTATCCACCCAGGTGCCACCAAGATGTATCAGGATTTGAAACAGATTTTCTGGTGGCCGAGAATGAAAAATGAGGTGGCGGATTATGTGGCTAAATGCCTAGTGTGTCAGAGGGTAAAAATAGAACATCAAAGGCCGGCTGGCTTACCGGAGAGAATTGTGGATGCTAAGCTGAAATAGTTGAGGAGCAAGAACATTCCTCTGGTGAAAGTGATCTGGAGAGGTCTGACATCTGAGGAAGCAACCTGGGAATTGGAGAATGAAATGAGGCAAAAATATCCAGAGTTATTCCCTTAAGGTATGTATTTAAATTTCGAGGACGAAATTTCTTTTAAAAAGGGTGGAAATGTAACAACCAGAAAAAGAAAAGAAAAGAAAAGAGAGAAGAAAAGGGAAAGAAAAGAAAAGCTGAAAATTTTCGAAAGCTGAAAATTTTCTAAGTCTGCTAGCTACAGCCTAGCTATAGTGAATGTACCTGTTCGCTATAGCGAGAAATGGGCTAGCTATAGCAAGAGAGCCTTCTCGCTATAGCAAAAATGCTTCTAGTTATAGTGAGTGCGGGCATTCCATACAAAATCCAGGGAGTAGCTCGCCGTAGCGAGAGCTATAGCGAAGGCAGAGGTCCGAGACTTATACGAGCTCGCCGTAGCGAGGGTTATAGCTCGCTATAGCGAAGGTGAGTCGGGAAGAGCCTAAAAAGAGAGATTTTGACTTTTTAAAAGCTCCCAAACTTTCCTTTCTCTTAGAACCGACCTAAGCTTCGACCAAGGAGAGAGAAAAGAGCTGTGGAGAGAGAGAGAGACCTAGAGAAGCAAGGAGACCAAGCAAAGAGGTGAGTAATCTTTAGATTTCCATAGCTTTTCTCCTTAGCATGCTATTTTTCTCTCTTTGCCATCTCTTCCTCTGGTTTTAGAAGTTGATTTGGGTTTGGTTCAGAAGAGGGAAGTGGGAAAACTACTCTAGAAGAAGGGTAGAACTCATACATCTTCATTTCTTCTTCCTTGCTTTCTTCTTTGAGAGCTTGAGAGAGGAAGGAGAGTGAGTAGGGTTCTAGAGAGAGAATCCCTAGATCTTATAAGGGTAGTGGGGGTTTTGTTTCGGTGAAGAGCCCCTTTAGCTTTGTGAGTACTTATTTGAGTTATGAGAGAATGATTTGGTGCTCTTTGTTGTACCTAGGCTCAAAGGAAGCAACTCCATCTAATTGTGAGTGTGAGATCAAGAAGGGAGAAGATAAATTGAAAGGGAAGACTTGTGTTATCTGATAAGGTAGCTCTCTACTCTTTTGTTGTTGCATTCTTGGATGTGTAATAATCATTGTATGTTGGTGTATGTGCCTGTATGATGAGATATGCCATTTGATATTGCCTTGATGCATTGGTACCAATATGCTTTTGATATGAATTGTGAAAATTGCTCAGGTGAGGTGGTGCCGAAAGTCCCTTGAGACGGGTGAGGTGGAGCCAAAAGTCCCTAAACCAAGGGTGAGGCCAATCCAACAGTCCCAAAACTTGAGTGAGGCTAAGCCGAAAGTCCCTAGAGCCTATTCTTGGCATTGATTTGTTATCATGGCATGAAACACATCTGTTGTGTTATTGTGACTTATGTGCATGCTTGACTAGTTTATATGCCTTGATTGCATCTTGAATGAGTATGAGCTACTGAGATTCCCCGAATCTCACCCGCTTCCCCTCCCATCTTAATATCTAGGTGGAGTTCAAGGAGAGTCAAGCATACCTCATAGAGCCTAGTAGAGTATAGTTAAAGAAATGTATAGTTCTTTTGATGTATAAGGTGCCAAAATGAATATGCACCTATTATTTTTGAGTTGTAAATGTAGGAGCACATGTAAATATATGTATAGATGATGTATGGATTGTTTAAAGAGCCAAAGTAATGAGAATGTAGAAATTGGCCCTTTTATGGCTTACATGTGCTAGTTTATTATGTTCTGTAGCATAGTGGTTTTGAAACGTATGATGTTTTGGATCACTTGGACATTTCATATATGTTATTTTTGTACTATCAAACTTGCCCAAAAGAGATTAGAGCATGTAGGAGGTCATTTAGACCCATTTTGAACCACATGGGGTGCCAAAACTGCCCATTGGGTGAGCTCCGTCAAAGTATGACCGGATGAGCTCTTCTTGGCATGGAATTTGGCATACCTCTAGAGTTTATTGAGAGCTTCTTGAGAAGCTAAAGTGGGTAATATTTGGAGGTCCAGAGAATATTTGGTGAATTATTGAAGTTTGGGGAATTTTGATGGTTTGGTCATGGTACTGTGCATTAAGTCCGAAAATGGAACCATGTCATTCATAGACCAAATGGTGTCCAATTGTCATGAGATTTTGTGAGCATAATCTAGATATCCACAGTGACCTATACCAACTAGAAGCACCTCAATTGGATGTCTGTAGAGAGAGAAACGACTTACTGAAGTTCTATATCAGCATCAGGGAAGTTTCTGACCTTCGTTACTATTCCATCGGTTTTCGAGCAAAGGGTTAAGATGTGTGTTGATGCAGCAGGGTAGAGTAGTGGCATATGCCTCTAGGCAGTTGAGGCCTCATGAGGAGAATTATCCCACGCATGATCTGGAGTTAGCCGCCGTAGTGTTCGCTCTTAAAATTTGGAGACACTATCTGTATGGTGCTACCATAGCAATTTATAGTGATCATAAGAGTCTGAAATATCTATTTGACCAGAAGGAACTCAATATGAGACAAAGGAGATGGATGAAGTTTCTGAAAGACTATGATTATGTGTTGAAATATCATCCGGGCAAGGCCAATGTGGTGGCAGATGCCCTGAGTAGGAAATCCATCCATGTGGCCCATATGATGATTAGGGAGCAAGAGCTCCTAGAGAAGTTCAGAAACTTAAACCTCTCCTGTCAGGTGGTCTCGGGTAGATTATATCTGAGTGAAACCTGAATTGAGAATGTATTGAGAACTCAGATCTTAGATGCCCAGAGAGAGGATGAGTTCCTGAGACGGATCAGGAATGAGATCTCCCAAGGTAGAACCTCAGATTTCAAGGTGTCTGAGGATGGTATGATAGTATACCGAGATAGAATCTATGTGCCTAGTCAGAATGAGTTGAGAGAAAGCATCTTAGAAGAGGCACATAAGAGTAAGTATACTATCCACCCAGGTGCCACCAAGATGTATCAGGATTTGAAACAAATTTTCTGGTGGCGGGGAATGAAAAATGAGGTGACGGACTATGTGGCTAAATGCCTAGTGTGTCAGAGGGTAAAAATAGAACATCAAAGACCGGCTGGGTTGTTGCAACCTCTAGATATCCCTGAGTGGAAGTGGGATAGTATAGCCATGGACTTTGTTATGGGGTTACCCAGGACATCCTCAGGACACGATGCTATTTGGGTAGTTGTGGATAGACTGACGAAGTCTGCACACTTTTTACCTATCAAAGCTACTCATACACTGGAGAGATTAGCCCAGTTGTATATCAGAAAGATAGTGCGACTTCATGGGGTACCCAGTAGCATAGTTTCGGATAGAGACCCCAGGTTCACGTCGAACTTTTGGAGGTCGTTACAGCATGCCTTAGGGACCAGGTTGCGATTTAGCACTGCATATCACCCCCAGACAGATGGTCAGACTGAGAGGACCATCCAGACCTTAGAAGACATATTGAGGGCGTGTGTGTTAGAGATGAAGGGTAACTGGGATGTGTATTTACCATTAGCAGAGTTTGCTTATAATAACAGTTACCATTTTAGTATTTAGATGGCCCCTTATGAGGCTTTGTATGGGAGAAAGTGCAGATCCCCTCTGTGTTGGGTTGAGCTAGGTGAGAGGATTATGATAGGACCTGAGATTGTGGACCAGACCACCCGACAAATAGAATTGATTAGAAAGAGACTCCTCACGGCCCAAAGTAGGCAGAAAAGCTATGCCGATAAGAGAAGAAGGCCGTTAGAGTTTGAGATTGGAGACCACGTATTCATCCGAGTGTCTCCAATGACGGGAGTAGGTCGGTCAATGAAGGTAAGGAAGCTCAGTCCTAGGTATATTAGTCCATTTGAAATCCTTGAGAAAATTGGACCCGTGGCTTACCGAATAGCCTTGCCTCCTGACTTAGCCCAAATCCACAGTGTTTTTCATGTCTCCCAATTCAAAAAGTATTTATCTGACCCCTCACACGTCATAGAATATGAGCATGTGCAATTGCAGGAAGATCTTTCCTATGTAGTGAAATCGAAGAGAATTGTGGATGCTAAGCTGAAACAGTTGAGGAGCAAGAACATTCCTCTGGTGAAAGTGATCTGGAGAGGTCTGACATCTGAGGAAGCAACCTGGGAATTGGAGAATGAAATGAGGCAAAAATATCTAGAGTTATTCCCTTAAGGTATGTATTTAAATTTCGAGGATGAAATTTCTTTTAAGAGGGGTGGAAATGTAACAACCAGAAAAAGAAAAGAAAAGAAAAGAGAGAAGAAAAGGGAAAGAAAAGAAAAGCTAAAAATTTTCGAAGGCTGAACATTTTCTAAGTCTGCTAGCTACAGCCTAGCTATAGCGAATGTACCTGTTCGCTATAGCGAGAAATGGGCTATCTATAGCGAGAGAGCCTTCACGCTATAGCAAAAATGCTTCTAGCTATAACGAGTGCGGGCATTCCATACAAAATCCAAGGAGTAGCTCGTCGTAGCGAGAGCTATAGCGAAGGCAGAGGTCTGGGACTTACACGAGCTCGCCGTAGCGAAGGTTATGGCTCGCTATAGCGAGGGTGAGTCCGGAAGAGCGTAAAGAGATTTTGACTTTTTAAAAGCTCCCAAACTTTCCTTTCTCTTAGAACCGACCTAAGCTTCGACCAAGGAGAGAGAAAAAAGCTGTGGAGAGAGAGAGAGACCTAGAGAAGCAAGGAGACCAAGCAAAGAGGTGAGTAATCTTTAGATTTCCATAACTTTTCTCCTTAGCATGCTATTCTTCTCTCTTTGCCCTCTCTTCCTCTGGTTTTAGAAGTTGATTTGGGTTTGGTTCAGAAGAGGGAAGTGGGAAAACTACTCTAGAAGAAGGGTAGAACTCATACATCTTCATTTCTTCTTCCTTGCTTTCTTCTTTGAGAGCTTGAGAGAGGAAGGAGAGTGAGTAGGGTTCTAGAGAGAGAATCCCTAGATCTTACAAGGGTAGTGGGGGTTTTGTTTCGGTGAAGAGCCCCTTTAGCTTTGTGAGTACTTATTTGAGTTATGAGAGAATGATTTGGTGCTCTTTGTTGTGCCTAGGCTCAAAGGAAGCAACTCCATCTAATTGTGAGTGTGAGATCAAGAAGGGAGAAGATAAATTGAAAGAGAAGACTTGTGTTATCTCATAAGGTAGCTCTCTACTCTTTTCTTGTTGCATTCTTGGATGTGTAATAGTCATTGTATGTTGGTGTATGTGCTTGTATGATGAGATATGCCATTTGATATTGCCTTGATGCATTGGTACCAATATGCTTTTGATATGAATTGTGAAAATTGCTCGGGTGAGGTGGTGCCGAAAGTCCCTTGAGATGGGTGAGGTGGAGCCAAAAGTCCCTGAACCAAGGGTGAGGCCAATCCAACAGTCCCAAAACTCGGGTGAGGCTAAGCCGAAAGTCCCTAGAGCCTATTCTTGGCATTGATTTGTTATCATGGCATGAAACACATCTGTTGTGTTATTGTGACTTATGTGCATGCTTGACTAGTTTATATGCCTTGATTGCATCTTGAATGAGTATGAGCTACTGAGATTCCCCGAATCTCACTCCCTTCCCCTCCCATCTTAATATCCAGGTGGAGTTCAAGGAGAGTCAAGCATACCTCATAGAGCCTAGTAGAGTATAGTTAAAGAAATGTATAGTTCTTTTGATGTATAAGGTGCCGAAATGAATATGCACCTATTATTTTTGAGTTGTAAATGTAGGAGCACATGTAAATATATGTATAGATGATGTATGGATTGTTTAAAGAGCCAAAGTAATGAGAATGTAGAAATTGGCCCTTTTGTGGCTTACATGTGCTAGTGTATTATGTTCTGTAGCATAGTGGTTTTGAAACGTATGATGTTTTAGATCACTTGGACATTTCATATATGCTATGTTTGTACTATCAAACTTGCCCAAAAGAGATTAGAGCATGTGGGAGGTCATTTAGACCCATTTTGAACCACATGGGGTGCCAAAACTGCCCATTGGGTGAGCTCCGTCAAAGTATGATCGGATGAGCTCTTCTTGGTATGTAATTTGGCATGCCTCTAGAGTTTATTGATTCTTGAGAAGCTAAAGTGGGTAATATTTGGAGGTCCAGAGAATATTCGGTGAATTGGGGAATTTTGATGGTTTGGTCATGGTACTATGCATTAAGTCCGAAAATAGAACCATGTCATTCATAGACCAAATGGTGTCCAATTGTCATGAGATTTTTGTGAGCATAATCTAGATATCCACAGTGACCTATACCAACTAGAAGCACCTCAATTGGATGTCTGTAGAGAGAGAAACGACTTACTGAAGTTATGTATCAGCATCAGGGAAGTTTCTGACCTTCGTTACTGTTCCATCGGTTTTCGAGGTCCGAGAGCTCCTGAACTGATTTGGACTTATTTTTTTCCTCTAGTTAACATCTTTAGCTTTCCAAATTGGTATAGTTTTCCCAGATTGGATTTTTGTGAAATTAACTACGAATTGTCAAAGTTCATGGCAGTAAACTACACCAGTATCAGGGACAGCCGGACCTCTGTGTCTTTTTCGATGTCAAAGATAGTCCAGACGTTGAGATTGTGGTTGGGAGTTATTTTTAGTATGAATTTAACATCCCAAGCTTTCTAGAGAGCTATGATTTACTTAATTCCCATTTTTCTAGAATTAGTTATGATTTTCCAAAGTTGGAGCCAAAAATCTGACTTATGGGCTCATTCGCGAAATTGCATTTTCTTGGTTTTTGGCCTCATATCCGTGGTTTGTGAGTTGTTTGAGGCTATGTACAAGTTTCATAAATGGTGTTTGAGTAGAGAGGATGAATGATGGGTTCACGTGACCGGTTAAACCCCGACTTCAAATAGTAAAATACCACGGTTTTGGTCATTTTTCTGGGAAATCATATGGAATCAAGCCTAGAGGGAGATGAACTCGAGTGAGGTTAATAGGGTGTTACACTTATGCATAATTTGACTTACTTAATGGTATTACTAGGGACTACAAGTCATATCTCTATCTAATGATAATAGATTAAATGCCCTATTATATGAGATATATTTCTAATGTTTATTATTAATGCCATCAATAGAAAATGCTTAAAATACCAATTATTCAAAAAATATAATGAGTATGAGGAAACTTGATGGGTTTTATACATGGCTTCCATGATATGATGTCTGTTATTATTGCTCTTAGAAAAAAAAAATGTTTATTTCGAATTATGTGATTACCATGTATTAACCTCATCATATGTGACGTTAGGATTCCTTAGAAAGACAAAGGATAGAAAATGTTTATTGAATCATTATTTGTTTTAATATTATTATTATCTTATTGGGAATTTTTATTATTCTCACATGTGTGGTAATGTGTTTAAATAAATGATAATGCCAACTACATGCTTAATTGATAAGGTGGAATGGGCTTATATAGAGATTCCAAGGTTTGATCAAGTTCAAGTCATAATAAATATGAAGACAAGTATAGTTAGGAGGAGTCATAGGAGATTCCTCCTAGTGCTGAGGCACTTAATATGTCTAGGATGTCTAACATCAACAATTAGCTTCCAAGTGACTCTAATAGAGGTATTATAGGACTTTTTTATTGTATTATACTAGTTCCATAATTTGACTTAGTATTACCTGATGATAAGTGTATGACTTAAGATACCTTTTTGGTTGTAAATGATACATATATATATATATATGTATGCCTTGAGCACTAACTAATGTTTGATATTTTGTTATATATGTATGGTGATATTCTTATGCTAAGAATATCCACCAAATACTATAATGACCAGGTGTTTAGCATTCCTAATGACGTGGAAATTTAGACCTCATGTTTTTATGTTATGTAACTTTCTTACTACTTTACATTGTCAAAATTAGATTAGATAGCTTTTGCTACAATTAAACCAAATATAAGATAATTAATTTACATGTAATCAATAAGAGGATTACATGATCTCCATAACTTCTCATATGGGATGGATAGCTTCGTTGTCACTTTTATTCTTAATCATGTAATTAATTATTAATATTTTTATTTATTTAATAGTGGCAAAAGTGAAAAAAAAATTGAAATTTTAAAAGATGAAGCAAGAATGAATTACACATCAAAACATACAATATTATATCTATATATATATATATATATATATTCAAAAGATTTGTCAAAATGGGTCTTATTAGCCCATTAATTTTTTTTCTCCCAATTTTTTATACACAATACCAAAACATTATCCTAGCTAGGTCATGGAGTGGCTATAATACAACTAAAAAGGGCTATGATAGCTACATTATTTTTCTAACTTATGACTCTAGTTGTTCAGATCTAGCATATTAGTGCTAAGGAGAATAAGCTAGTTGTCCTACATAACTATTATGGTCATCATACTAATTATCACCTGTAACAACCCTAACTTTTAATCATAATAATTAAGGTTAAGTACATGATTAATAATCATATATCAAGGTTTGAAGTCATCAAGATTAATTACATCAGGAAAAAGTGAGGAAATTTGAAACCTTAATATTGTTAAAGTCATTAGCTAGACAACCACAATTATTCGAATGCGTAAGTGAATTTAATTATTAATGAGGAGCCTTTGATTCTCTCATTCATCAATTCCAACTCATAAAATCCTCCTACAAGTGTTTCTAGATCATTCCTTAGCACTACCTTAAGAGAAACTAAGGTTTCTAGGTGAATATGAGAAATAGAGCACTTTCGTCGTGGCTAAATTCCCTTGCGCCGCGACCAATTACTCTTGGTTCAACTCTTTACGCCTTCACCAATTTTTCACATTTCGCCGCGGCCAAATGCCCTCTGGAACACCCACAAATCTGCCTCTCAGACTTAGCCGCGGCCAACGTCATTGTTCACCGCAGTCAATTGCTCTCTGTTTTCTTCCCTAGCAGGTTCGCCACATTTGGCCGAGGCCAATTGAATGTTGGCCGCGGCCAATTCCCCTCTATTACCATTTGGCCAAGGCCAATTAAATTTTGGTCACAGCCAATTCCTTCTGATCCTACAACTCCGAAAATCTTGTCTCATACTATCCACTTTCTTTCTAGGGACACTCTAGGACTACTCTCCTTTCATTTATGAACCTTTAATGTTATTTATCTACTTGATTTACCTAGTTAATCTATCCTTATCCATCTCAAGATTAAAGTATTAGTTTCTACTTACCAAGCTACCATACATCAACAAAACCATAATTTAATGAAAATAAATGTATTTTGGTCACAAGGTGCATGAGGCCCATGCTTAATGTTCATACAAGATCAAGTCACTTATCCATTGTTAGCCAATTACAACTATAATGTTCAATCCCATGATAATTAAATGACATATACAGTCCCTATACTTGGCAATTCATGATGCAATGCAACAATGATGTAAAACTAGCAATCTAGTTACAATACAATTCGACAAGGCCTCCAAACCTATGTGCTACCAAACCATTTAATGTGCTTCCATTAATTTTCTCCTTGCCACTAAGAGGTCCGGTCCTTGAAAATATTAGCCCACAATGGGGTGAGATATATAGCGTGTGTTTGGAAATCTGTTTGAAAACCACGTTTATGAAGAAGCGAGAAATTGTTACTTCTTTGAAAACGTGATTTTGGGCTTCCGAAACGCAGAAACAAACACGCTAATAATCTCAGTAACAAAAGGCAATTCCCATATATATGTACAAGTTAATCAATCCAATGCAATTTCATATCATTAATACCAGAATTATCAATTCAATTCGCAAATGAACTAGTTGAACTGCCAATAACTACTGTCCCATACCAGTAATCATACACAATATGTTAATGGCCAATAACACTGGGAGAGGTCCGTCCACAACACCTACTACATAATGAGCACAACTAGGGCTCAGTGCATTTGGGGTCTGATCACAACCCGGTGCTCAATCAAAGCACATGCACGGGTGGTAGCGGCACCACAGCTCCACCATTGACTCACAAGACCCAATCACAATAACAATCAAAGTAGTTAACCAATCATTTAGCATTTTAAAATCATATACATGCAAACAATATCATATTAACATGAACATATACATGGAATTGGAAAATAACCCCAGTTACCTCAATAAAGCCAATTACTCATCCTCTGGCCAATAACACTGGGAGAGGTCCGTCCACAACACCTACTACATAATGAGCACAACTAGGGCTCAGTGCATTTGGGGTCTGATCACAACCCGGTGCTCAATCAAAGCACATGCACGGGTGGTAGCGGCACCACAGCTCCACCATTGACTCACAAGGCCCAATCACAATAACAATCAAAGTAGTTAACCAATCATTTAGCATTTTAAAATCATATACATGCAAACAATATCATATTAACATGAACATATACATGGAATTGGAAAATAACCCCAGTTACCTCAATAAAGCCAATTACTCATCCTCTAGCTACCATCATGACTCAAAGTACACCAGGCCTAACATAAGCATAATCATCATCATTTAACTATCATTAATTAGGAATTTCCCTATCCACAGATTAATTTTAACAAGAGTTCATTGAGAGCTTCTTACCCAAGCTTCTTAATGATCTATTACACTAATTTAGGGTCCATACATCAAAGCTCATCATGATTCGCTCCCCACAATTCCATTTTAGCACATGCACAAACCATGCACCAAAAGTCAGTCCAAATGATGGGAATTTAGTACATACATCTCATAAAAGGAGAGAAATCACTTACCTATACATCTAAGAGGTTAATAGACTGAGTTGAGCCTCAACTACTAAGAACACATCATGGGACATTCCCAAATTCGGATTTCAGTCATCAAGCCCAGAATTTTCATTGTTTCACTTTCATCTCCTTGTAATTTCACACAATAATAGAACCCATCATGAAATTCAATCCTTGAGGACATTTTCCAGCAACATAATACATAAAATGGAAGGGAAATGCTTACCCAGTCATCCCTCTAGCTTCTAACTTCGAAAATCTTACAAGGAAACACCCAAACACCAAATTTCAAATTTGAGAAAGAGATGAAAATGTCTAAAAATAGAAACTAATCAGACCAAAATGAAAAGGAGAATGAGAGGGACATATTTTATATAGATTACCTTGGCCAAATCTTCCTCTAAAAGTGAGAAATGGTGGAAGAATGCAGAAAAATCCTAGCCTCCCTCTCAACCTCCGAATTTTGTTTTGCCTCTTGTGTTTTTTTCTGCAGAATAGGGAGGAGGTTAAGTGTATTTAGGGTTTAGTTGTGTTTGAGTTAGGTCTCAAATGGGTTATGGGTTGACCCAAAGGCCTAAATCCTCATGGGTTCAGATTTTTATACTTGTTAGGCCTTATTTCAAGAGTTGGGCTGCAGAAATTTGATTAGGTTAGGCCAAGTTCTAAGAGTCAATCTAACTTGGGTCTGCATAATGTATGTTGGGCTAACTATAAGAGCTCATGTAAATTAGGTTTTAGGCCTCTATTTCACTAAATCAGATTGGATTATTACTAGATGATCTCTCTTGAGCCAAGTCTCATGATAAGGAGTTAGCTTGCACTTAAAATCATTAGGCCTCCATAAATCTTTATCCATAACTTACTAAAATTAATTTTAGGCCCAAATTAAGCTTTAACCCAATTGAAATCTTAAACCTACATTAATAACTTATTTCTCTATAAATTTTCATTCATATAGCTTACTTAATTATTCTATAATAATTATTCTTAATTAGTCTAAGTACGTTATTAACATCTTAATTAATTTTGGGGTGTTACATCACCTGCACCTAGTCTACCCTAGGAATATCTATATAAATCCATTCAATCTCGACCACATACCTAGTTTTTTAGATTTTGAATATCTAAACACATTGCCACCATAAGTGAGAATTTTAAAATTCTCAGTAAGAAAAATAAAATTTAAAACTAGTAATGGTTCAACTATCACATGTGCAAAAAAATATTTTCTTTTCCCTTGTCTTAATTGAAGTATATGGATATTAAAAATTAAACATATTACAAATAAACAATTTGATCATAAAATAACATACACATAATAAAATTCAATATAAATTAACATTAAAAACGCACATTATATCACTTATACCATCATGATTCAAAAGATTCATTACTTCCTTCATATTTGCACATCAAAACACACGTTAGTACCACCATTATTCACATAACCAAGATTGCATGTTAGGGTGTCTCATAATGTGGATTCACCTTATAAAGCAATCATAAGACCATTTTCTTTTGGGATTTATATCCCTTAAAAACCTGTCTATCATATGGGCAATCATCTCCTGTCAAGAACCTTATCTCCCAAAGATCATCTCCTATTAAGAATCCTTTCTCCTTTGAAACCATCTCATATTGAGAATCTTGTCTCCTTGGTATTAGCAAACTGTCATAAACCATACATATTAGGATTAAGTATAGATACTTCCCAACTTAATTAATCAATAAACTAATCATAAATTTTGATAATTATCTAGGCCATCTACTGGAATCCCTTGCCATTATTAGTAAAGCTTTCAATGTTTTTAAGGTCTCAAATGTCCATGGTTTATGTCAAGCATTTAAAATAGTAGTTTTTTGTGCATGGGAATTATTAAGGGTTAGTCTTGCATAAATAGGAATCAAGGTCAAGGTATACCAACTGTAATACCATATATTTCTAGCTTGCTTCCTATCATTTCTAAGTTTCACATTATGAATTGCACAAAGGGAATGGAAAATGGCATTAAAATAATGCCTTATTTCGCGTTGCATCGCGTATGAAAATTTCATTCGGTGTCACGCGAATCATATAAGCTTATACATCACATTCTCATATTTAATTACATATATACAACTCATTTGCATCACCTAATTTGGCCCACAACTCGTGGAATTCAAAGGAGAGCATCAAACTTACACTATTATTTTCGGCCAGAATCTTAGTTTTTCTATCACAACTTTAGAAATTTATAACTAAATCCACAAAACTCGAAACCCAACAACTTTACCATTCCAGAAAGCTCTAGATGTCTACCCTATGGTAAAAATAATTTTAGCTCATGAATCATTAAGAGGAGAACATTTGACATCCGAAAATCCACTGAGGTCGCTGCTGTCTGGGATACTGGTTCAGATTACTGATATGAAGTTTCAAAATTCATAACTAATTCTAAAAAAATTGAAATCATGTATTCTTGGCCATTATAGAAAGATACACATGTCTACTTTATGTAAAAATATGTTCATGCCATGAAACATAACACAAAAAGCGTTTGACATGCAAAAAGGGGCAAAGGTTCAGACAGCTACTGGTACTAATGCAAGTGTCTGCTATGAACTTCGAAAATGTCCAATTAATTTCACAAAAATCCAATCCATGCAAATAATACCAATTTAGAAATATATGAATTTTAAATTTATGGTAAAAATAGACTTAAACCACAAAAATCACGTTTAGCTACTGAAATTCAATAGAATAGTGACTTAGGTCGTGCTGCGCTACTGTTGCTATTCTAGAAATTCAAAAATTCATATCTCTTATCTCAGACTTCCAAATGAGGTATTTCTAGTTGATACAAGTCACTATGAATTCTTAGTTTCTGCCTATAAAATTTTGTAGGCATTGAATCACGTTTACCCCTTGGATGACACAATTTCACAACTGACCAAATGAACAGTACTGGTGCAAATCTGAAATTCTGATACCAACTTTGAAAAATCATAGAAAATTCCACAGACCTCCAAATGATCTAATACTTAGCTTCCCAAAAAGCTCTAGGCAAGATCTACTTTTATGAAAAATTTTAAGTCAAGAAGAGGTCATTTGATCAGACTTTACTATAGCTCAAGATTATGGTAAATTTTGGTCCCAACAAGAGGCAAATTTGGTTCAAATGAGTCATCCATTGTTCCACACACATTTGAGCAACTTAGAAAGCATAAATATAGCGTAAATAAGTCCCTCATAAGGTTTGAATCCTCATACAACTCAAATTCACTATGCCACTTCCATAAACATACATGCACAAGTGGGCTCTCAAGTGGTCAAAATGCACATTTTAATTCATTTAACTCTATTATTGATTCATACACTAACTTTACATAGTTTTACACTTGTTCAAAGTGTCATGGCTCAAAAATAACATATACATATATTCTTTGACATTCTAGTATATCAAAACTAGCAAAATTTGCTAAGAGATGGAGATTTAAGCTCATTGGGCTCCATCCTTTGGATCTTGGACTCCACCTAGATCATATGAAATGAGAGAAAGGAGGGGGTAAGATTTATTGAATCTCAATAGCTCATACACCTATTCAAGCACATTTTTAAGGAATACAACATGTCAAAGGTACAAGTATGCAATCAATCAATCTATGAAACATTCATCTTTCACATTTTTGTGTCATAAACTCATGTCAAACCCAAGAATGAGCTCTAGGGACTTTTGGTTTGGCCTCACCCTATTTCTAGGACTTTTGGATTGTCTCACTCTTAGTTCTTGGGACTTTTGACTTAGCCTCACCCATCCAATGGACTTTTGGCCTTGTCTCACCCATGCCATGAGACTTCTGACATCTCCTCACCCACATTAAGGGACTTTTGGTACTACCTCACCCTTGTAAGCCATTTCCACAATTCAAAGACATTTAAGAAAGCATATTGGTACCAAAATAGCATCATAGCATCAAGTGGCATGTCTCAAACATAAACATAGATACACAAGCACACAATGACATATATGTAACAAGAAAAGGTGGAGAGCTACCTTGGTGCAAATTCAAGCCTTACTTTGCTTGTTCCTTCTCCTTTTTGGTTTCATAAACACAAGGAGGTGGGGTTGGATTTTCTTGTCCTATTCACAATAAACAACACTTAATTATACTCTTGGAACAAGTTATAACATCTAACTCACTTTAAGACTATACTTTATTTTATTTGTCCCAATATGGTTCCATTAATGACCTAATGAAGCAACTACCACAAGTAAAATTCTTGGTTCCATTCTCTTGCCATATTTAGACCTCTTGACCTCATTTAAGGTCCTTGAAGCCATCACACACTCACTTTCACAAACCTAGGTCTATGTTGCTTCATAAGGTTACATTATGGAAGCCATTGCCTCATCTCCCAACCTAAGGCTTTTAAATTTTTCCTAAGGGTTTCTCCTATCTTCTTTTATCTCTCAAATCAAGCTTGGAACTATTTAAAACATCCCCTAGCTATCTCTAAAGGTCTTGACCTAGTTATACTTCCATTAAAGACCCATAGAGTTTGAGATTTTTTCTTAATGGATGGGGCACTTGGGAGGCTCCCTAGGAGTCTTAGAAACTTAAACAAACACTCACATATGATGGGGAAGTCTTGAATCAACCCAGAATTTAAACTATGTTCAAGCACCCTACACTTTTCTAACTTGAGTTTTACTAGCTTTCCATGCATTTCTTTGGTATAATCCATCTTCCCATGGCTTAGTTTGATGGATTCTTTTGGATTATAAAATAGAAACTCTTCCCTCTTCATGGTTCTGTTTGTGGCATCCCACCATGGAAGAGGAAAAGGAGAAAAAGAAGCAACAAGGGAAGAGAAACTACTTTGAAATCAAGCTTTCTTCAAGAGCCCTTCTTCTTCCCTCTTCCTCCTCCTTAAAATTTGAATTTCTCTCCTCTGATCTGGACCCAAATCAGCACCAAAAATTGCATTAAAATCATGGAAAGATGAAGCAAGAAGGGGAGGATGAAGTTTCAAGAGGAAAGAGCATGAAAATCTTACACTTTCTCATCTTTCCTTGGCTTTTCTTCCTCCAAAATTCCCTCTCTTTGTGCGCCTAAGACAGCAGCTCCTTTTCTACGATTTGGGCAGAAGAAAGTCGATTTAAAGAGGGGGAGGCTGAATGTGGATTTAAAAGGAGCATTTAGAAGCTTCTTTGTGCAATTTGTTTCTATTTTTGCCCTTCCATAATGGCATTTCCGGTTTGGCTTCGTTTTAGCTCCTTTTTTAGAACCGTCTTTTCCGTCATGAAATTTAGATTCCTAATTTAATGAAATGCCTTGGGAATCACTCAAATCAGAGCTAAAACCTTCTCGAATGAACCAGCAAAATTTGGGTCAACCGACGTTGGAAAGAGTACATTGGAGGGGTTTTACCAGTCTCGGGGCTTCCCATGGTTTTTGGGGCCTCTAAGAACCCTGGGCAACTCAAAATTTGCATTTAAAAAGCCCTCTTAGGTGTTTTCCAAAATTATACTTTTTTATGAAAATGCCACTGGCCTTTCGGTAATTTTTTTGAATCACTCTGGCCCTGATTTCTGGGAAACTCAAAGCTCAAATCCTCATTTTCTATTATTTAAAATTTTATTTAAATTTTATTTGGCCTTCAATCACTTATCTCAAGGGACTGACTTTTCACATCGACCCGTTTCAGTGTTTTTACAACGTACTGGGCATTACACCAACCAATGCAGTCATCCATGCATAAGTATAGCTCTTGGTTTAATCTTTTATGCATGGGGTCTAAGTAATACTCCTTGCATGGGAACTTATTAAAGGAATTGCTTTATTACATTTCTAGGGTTCTAGAACGATTACAATGACAACTTATGCATACAAACTGAACTTATTAGATGTTAATAACATAGTGCACAAAGAACTCATAAGGATGTGTTATAGTACTTCACAAGAACAAGTTTTAGTATATAAACATGTAGCATACAAACGATATAGGAGCACTTGGTATTAAAACTTCAAAAATCCCTATTTCATATGAATAGTTTACTGTTCTATGCCTACCAGTCAACTAAAGGTCATTGGGTAGTCAACTATGGGATACAGTGTCATACCATAGTATTCTAGTGCCATATTTCTCAATTCAAGATGGCTTACATACATTCTCAAGGAAAAATCCAACAAAATATATGAAAATAATGAATTTATTTACATTACGTCAGGGATTAAATTTTCATTTCATGTCATATGGACCCTGTGCATTCCCCAACATCATTCTCTAATTACTTATCACTTATACAAATCATGCACAGCTTAAAATATCACACAATCCATAGTTTTTCACTTATTTTTCTCAGACAGCATGTGGCAAATTTCAAAGGAAACTTTGAAAAATCATAACTAAATTTAGAAAAATCAAAATCAAGAAAACCATAGCTTGTTGGAAAGATATAGATGCTAACTTTATTAAAAATAATTCCTAGCCATGAAAATCTCATTTGGATTATGCTTGATATCAAAAAAGATACAAAGGTCAAGCTACCTAGAATTCTGATACAGATTACTGATATAAAATTTAGAAATTCATAATTAATTACAGACAAATCCAATTCATGCAAACTATATCAATTTGGAAAGCTACAAATGTTAACTAGAGGAAAAAAATAGTTTCAGATCAATCTAGGAGTATTCATAGCCAGAAATTCGATGGAACAGTACTAGAGGTCTGACTGGATGTCTAAAACAGAATAGCAACTTCAAAAATTCATATCTCCCTCTCTAGACATTCAAATGGGGGTACTTCCAATTGGAACAAGTTACTAGGAAGGTCTAGTTTCTCCTTATCATAGAAATTGGACTTTTTTTGGCCCATGAGTGATGGAGATTCATTTTAGACCAAATGAACAATAATATCAGCAAAATTTGGTTTTTCAGCCAATTTCAAAAATTCGCCAAAAATTTTCACAGACCTCCAAATAATACCCACTTTAGCTTCCCAAAAAGATTTTAACAAGCTCTAGATGCATGCCAAATCTCAGACCAAGAAGAGCTCATTTGGACAAAAAGTGACAGCTCACCAAAATGGTCACTTTTACCTCCTACAAGATGTCAACTTTGTCCCAATAGCTTTCTTGATAGTTTGGCACCTCTTGGGCAAGTATAAAAGCCTAAATATGACTTGTATGAACTGCCTAAGTGGTCTTAAACACCATGCATCTCAAATTGACCATCCAACATTCATTAATACATAGTTACACATAAGCTATCCAAGAGCCAAATTTCATAATTCCATTGATTTAGTGCCACATAAGGTCTTTACAATATTCATACGTCATTTTACATTTGCTTATAGTCTTACATCTTAAAAATAGTATGTATAAGATCACTTTGACATATAGATACAAGGAAAGCTACAAAATGTTCAAAGTATGACATCCTAATTTCCTTGGCTTGTATTCTTTGGTTTTTGAACACCACCTAGACATTTTAAGAATGAAGAGAGAAAGGGAATGAGATTCATAGAATCTCAATAGCTCACACACCCATTCACACATACATTTGTAACACCATAATGACTTAACTCCAAATAATCTCCCTCTAAGCTTGATTCCATATGATTTCCAATGAAAACGACCAAAACCGTAGTATTTTACTACTTTAAGTCGGGGTTTAACCAGTCATATTTTGCCTCGTGGGTCCCGTGAACCCATCATTCACATTCTCTACTCAAACTCCATTTATAAAACTCATACATAGCATCAAAAAACTCATAAACCACGGATATGAAGCCAAAAACTAAGAAAATGCAATTTCTCAAATGAGCCCAAAAGTCAGATTTTTGGCTCTAATTTTGGAAAATCATAACTAATTCTAGAAAAATGGGAATCAAGCAAACCATAGCTCTCTGGAAATATTTGGATGTCAAATTCATATAAAAATAACTCCCAACCATAATCTTAGTATTTGGACCATGTTTGACATCAAAAAAGAGACAGAGGTCCGGCTGTCCCTAGTACTAGTGCAGCTTGCTATCATGAACTTCGAAAATCCATAACTAATTCCACAAAAATCTAATCTGAGCAAACTATACCAATTTGGAAAGCTAAAAATGTTAACTAGAGGGAAAAAATAAGTTCAAATCATTTTAGTAGCCCTTAGACCTCAAAAACTGATGGAACAATAATGAAGGTCGAATGGCTTCCCTAATACTGACACAGAACTTCAGAAAGTCGTTTCTCCCTCTACAGACCTCCAATTGAGGTGCTTCTAGTTGGTGTATGTCACTGTGGATATCTAGTTTATGTCTATAAAATTTCATGACAATTTGACATCATTTGGTCTATGAATGACACAGATTCATTTTCGGACCTAGTTACACAGTACAATAACCAAAACCAAAAAATTCTCCAACTTCAACAATTTACCAAATATTCTCTAGACCTCTAAATATTACCTGCTTTAGCTTCTTTGGAAGCTCTCAATAGACTTTAGAGGTATGCCAAATTTCATATCAAGAAGAGCTCATTTGGTCATACTTTGAAGGAGCTCACAAATATGGCGGTGTTGGCACCCAAAATGGTTCAAAGTGGGTCCAAATGGGCTCTCACATGTTCTAGCACCTCTTGGGCAAGTTTGAAAGTATAAACATAATATATATAAAATACTCAAGTGGTCCAAATCAATATACATCTCAAACTCACTATGCTACGGGCCAAAATACACTCTTACATGTAAGCCACAAAAGGGCCAAATTTCACATTTTCATTGCTTCGACTCTCTACATAGTTCATACGTCATTCATATATACTTTGACACTTGCTCAAATATTTACATTTCAAAAATAATAGGTGCATATTTATTTTGGCACTTATTTATATCAAAAGAACTAAAATAGCTATACAATTTCCTAAGCATACTTAATTGGCTCCTTGGTGTGCACTTGGTTCTCCTTGAACTCCACCTAACATGTTAAGATGGGAGAGGGAAAGGGGTGAGATTCAGGGAATCTCAATAGCTCATACTCATTTAAAGAAGCAATCAAGACATATGAACAAGTCAAAGCATGCAACCATTCACAATTACACAACATATGCTTTTCATGCCATGGTTTCATATCAATGCCAAGAATAAGCTCTAAGGACTTTTGGTCTAGCCTCACCCGAGTTTTGGGACTTTTAGATTGGCCTCACCCTTGGTTTAGGGACTTTTGGCTCCACCTCACCCGTCTTAAGGGACTTTCGACACTACCTCACCCGAGCAATTTTCACATCTCAAAACACAAGCATATTAGTGCTAATGCATCAAGGCAATAACATATGGCATGTCTCACACAACAAGCACTTACACAAGCATACAATGACTATATACATCCAAGAATGCAACAAGAAAGAGTGGAGAGCTACCTTATCGGCTAACACAAGCCTTCCCTTTCAATTTCTCTTCTCCCTTCTTGATTTCACAATCATAACTAGATGAAATTGCTTCTCTTGAGCCTAGACACAATAAAGAGCATGGATTTACTCTCTTATAACTCAAATAAACACTCATAAAGCTAAGGGGCTCTTCATCAAAGCAATCCTACTACATATGTAAGAAATTAGGGATTCTCTCTCTAGAATCCCACTAACTCTCCTTCCTCTCTCAAGCTCTCAAGAAAGGAAAGCAAAGAAGAAGAAGTAAAGATACATGAGTTCTAGCCTTCTTCAAGAGTGGTTTTTCACTTTTCCTCTTCTGAACCAAGCCCAACTTAACAACCAAAACCATAGAAAGAGAGGGCAAAGAGAGAAGAACAACATGCTAAGAAGAAAAGCTATGGAAATCTTAAGCTTGCTTACCTTTTTGCTTGTTCTCCTTCCTTCTTTAGGTCTCTCTCTCTCTCCACAGCCCTTTTCTCTCTTTTAGTCGAAGCTTAGGTCGGTTAAAGGAGAAAGAATGGATCTGGACATTTTAAGAAGTCAAATTCTCATTTTTCACATTTTTTCGGACTAACCCTCGCTATAGCGAAGCATAACCCTCGAGCATGTATCAGTCCCAGACCCCTGCTTTTGCTACGGCGCGCGCTACGGCAAGCAGCTCCCTAGTTTTTATATGGGATGCTCGCACTCGCTATAACTAAAAGCATTTTTGCTATAGCGAAAAGGCACTTTCGCTATAGGTAGACTCTTTCTCACTATAGCGAACAGGTATATTCGCTATAGCTAGCCCATTTCTTGCTATAGCTAGCAGACTTAGAAAATTTTCAGGACTTCAAAAATTTTTAGCTTCCTTTTTTGTCTTTTCTTTTCTTTTTCCCAGTTGTTACAACATTCATGGCATATACACATCAAGGCATATGTATGAAAAGTTTAATAACCATAAAGTATGCAAAGTCACAATTTTCATGCCACCTATTCACATTTAAGCCAAGAACATGCTCTAGAGACTTTTAGTTTTGCCTCATCCTATTTTGAGGACTTTTGGATTTGTCTCACTCTTGGCCTAGGGACTTTTGACTTGGCCTCACCAATTCAAAAGACTTTTAGCCTTGTCTCACCCATGTCATGAGACTTTTGGCATCTCCTTACCTTCATAAAGGGACTTTTGGCATCACCTCATCCATATGAGCCATTTTCACCATTAAAGGCATTCAAGATAACACATTGGTACCAATGCAATATCAAGACATCAAGTGGCATATTCTCAATTCATAAGAGCACACACAAGCATACAATGACATACATATGCACACAAGAATGCAAGGAGAATGGGTTGAAGAGCTACCTTGAATTTATGTAAGCTTTTCTTAGTCCTTCTCCTTCCCTTTTTTAGCTTCACAAGAAAACCTAGGTGGGTTGGTATTCTCTTGGTCTAAATACCATAAATAGCACACAATTACATACTTGAAGCAAGCTAAGATACCAAATTTATTCTTAAACACACATGTGATTCCATAGGTGGCATAATAGTTCCATAAATGGTCCATTGAAGCAACTCTCATCATTCAAGCTCTAGGCTCCATTTTCTTTTCATTTCTAAGCCTCTTGCCATCATTCAAAGTCATTGGAGCCATCACATATTCATTTACACAAGCTTACATATAAGTTGTTTCATAAGACACTATTATGGACACCATTGTTCCATCTTTCAAACCAAGACTCCTAATTTTTTTCTAATGGTTCCTCCCATCTTCTAACATCATATGAAGTCTCAAACCAAGGCTAGAACAAATTAAAAAACTCCCTAACGTTATGCTATTGCCTTGGCTAAACTATGCACACAAAAGGAGGTTCATGGAGCTTTTGATTTTTCCTTGATGGAAGAGCCACCTGAGAGGTTTTCTAGAGGTCTTAAGAGCTCAATGGAACACTTAAATAGCCAAGAAAACTCATGTATTAAATCAGATTTTACAAAACCTTAAAGAATCCTACACTTTCCTAACTAGATTTCCATGGGTTTTTCTTGCAAATGGTTGGTATATTCCACTTCCCCATAGCCTAAAACCCTAGTTCCTCTCTTGTTTTTGGACAGAACTCCCTCCCCTCTCATGGTTCTGGTTTGGCCGAAAATGCACTAAGAGAAGAGCAAGAGAAGAAAACAACAAAAAGCAAAGGTTACCTTGGATTCAAGCTTGGTTTCAAGACTTTTCTCCTTGGTTTGCTTCTCCTTAAGGAATTTGAACTCTTCCCCCTGGTTTTAAACTCAAAACAAAACCAAAACCTTTAATAAAACCATGAAAAGAAAGCTTGAAGGGAAAAGAACAAAATTGGAAGAAGGAGAAGCATAAAATTTCTTGAAATTAGCTACCTTCTCTTGGTTTTCTTCCTCCTTTCTCTCCTTCTATTGTGCACCTAAGAGAGAGCTTCCTTTTTTTTGTTTTTGGTTAGAGAGTATGTTAGCCTAAATGAGGGGAAGAAGGGGTATGAAGCTTATAGGACATTCAAGAAACTAGCTTTTTCAAAAATTTCAATTTCATCCTTCTATAATGGTAATTTCATTTTAGCTTCGTTTTAGCTCCTTTTTTAGAACCGTCTTTTCCATTATAAAATTTAGGTTCCCAATTTAATAAAATGCCTTTGAAATTACTAAAATTGGAGCTAAAACCTTCCTAAATGAATCTATCAAAGTTTAGGTTTACTGTCATTGGAAAACATACACTAGATGGGCTTTATCAGTCATGGGGCTTCTTATGGTTTTCGGGGACTCTGAGAACCCTAGGCAACTTAAATTTTTCATTTAAAAAACCCTACTGTGTGTTTTTCCAAAGTTTACACATATTTATGAAAATACCATTACATTTCCTTAGTTTTCGTCACAATTTTGTTTCTCTATCCTAGCTCCATTTTTCTCTCTGTCTAAGTCTAAGATTATTATTTTTAGGAGCCTAGAACTCTATCTAAATTTTTCAGGACATTATCTAGCTCATTTTTAAAGGACTTGCTTTTATATGGCTCATTTCGTCATTTTATGGAATTTACCATTTGTTACATACAATGTAATACCTTAACCTTTTAGTCCTTCCATTACATTACATGGCCTAACCTCATACACTTACAAGGAAAACACCATATTTAATAGCATTAAATTACATTAAGTAAGGCCCAATTAATTTATTTTATGCTTTATGGATCATATGAGCTCATCAATATCATTTTCCATTCATCACATAACCATACAAGTCAAAAACATCACATTTCATCTCAACATTCATAGGTTTGGAACCATACACATCATATTAGAATTTTTAGCCTTGGGTTGTTGTCACAGATTTCTGATATAAACTTTGAAAATTCATAACTAATTCTAAAAAAATCAAAATCATATATATAATAGATTTTCAAAAAGCTCTAGATGTTAACTAATGAATAAAAATAGTTCTAGATCAAGAAAATGGCATTTAACCTGTGAACATTAATGAAACAGTACCAAAGGTTGAGCTACATTATTAGTATTATCATGCAACTTTAAAAATTTGATTCTCCCTCTACAGACCTCTAATTAAGGTTCTCTTAAGTGCTATAAAAAGCTTATTATGTCTAGTTTATGTTTATAAAATTTTATAAGCATTGGATATCATTTGGACCTCAGATAATACAGAGGAAGAAACTGACTATATGAACAGTGCTATTACCATTTCTGTAAAATTTTTCCAAATTTGAAAAATCATAATAAATTTCTTAGAGCTCCAAATTTGGTGATCTTTAGCTCTATGAAAGTCTCTAGATAAGATCTACGTGTTGGCCAAATTTCATGCAAAAACTCATCCATTTGGTCAGACTTTGGTTTAGCTCAAGTTTTGGTCACTTTTGAAGTCTAAAATGGTTTCATAAGACACCAAATGACCTTCTTATGATTCCATGGCCACTTAAGCACATCCCAAAGTACAATTACAACCTAAAGAAGCATACTAGATAGTTCAAATCACCATGAAGCTTAATCTCACCCTACCACTCCCATTTATACCCATGTATATACTAGCACATGTGTGGCAAAAACTTACATATTCATTCATATGGTTCGAAAATAGGTACATATATCATATCTACATACTTTTGAATATGCTCAATAGTTTACATTATATATACATCATATGAAGACATTTATTGACATTGAAATACTAGTAAAATGCCTATTTCTCTACTCCTTTATCAAAGTCCCATGCTCTAAGACCTTTGGCCTCCATTCATTACTCTACTTAACTCACCTAGACATAATGAGGCATATGGAGGGGAAGAGTGAGATTTAAAGAATCTCAATAATTCTTTGCCCTTTCAAACATACATAATGGATGCATATATATGTCAAAGAATGTATGCATGTCATACAAACCTCTCATGAATGTACATAAAATATTTTCTTGGTCATGTAAACTCATATATATCAAACATAGGCTTTTAAGGGCATTAGTCTAGCTTTACCCAACTTTCTAGGGACTTTTGGATTTGCCTCACCCATTTTCAAAGAACTTTTGACTAAGCCTCACTCTTCTTGAGACTTTTGGCTTTGTCTCACCTAATCTTAAGAACTTTTGGCTCATCTTTACCCATGTTAAGGGACTTTTGGCATCACTATACCCATTCAAGCCAAAATACATTCATAAACTCATTTTAAGATGTATAATGGTACCATAGCAAGTAAGCAATAGCTAGAGAAATATTTCATAATTCAAACATACACACAAGCACTCAAAGATAAACAAACATCCAAGTCATGCATATGAGAAAGGTTAGAGAGCTACCTTGAAGCAAATGTCACACACTTTTCTTTTGAACTTGTCTTCCCCTTTTCAGCTAAGCTCATGGAATTAGGTGGCAATTGACTCTCTTGGCCTAGACACAACAAATGAGACATATTTAAATCACTGGAACAAGCTTTAGCCTTATGCAAGCTCTATGCATGGCTACTTTCTCATAACTTCATTATGGTTCCATGCAAGACACAATGAAGCAACCCTTAGAATTTATGATCTTGGCTCCCATTCTTCATTCAATCTAGGTCTCTTAACTCTATGGAGACTCCTTGGAGTCATCACAAATTCATTTCAAAGAGCCTAGATACAAGTTGCTTTCTAATGTCCTAAAATGGAACCTAAACCTCCATCTCACAAAATATGATTTCTATATTTATTCTAAGGCTTCCTTTGGTGTTCTCATATCATATCTAGTCCCTTCCTAGCCTTAGAACAATTTAAAACTTCCTAGGTACATGGGTCTATTTTAGCTGAGACATAGAGGAGCTTGTGCACCCGTGGACTTTTGCAATTCTTCTTTAGGGACATGGCACATGGGAGGCTTCCTAGGTCTTTTAAGAACTCATTCTTACTCTTAGACAACCTAAATTACATATCATGGTGCAACAAAATCCCTAGTCTTGCTAACTTAATTTCTAATGCATCTTACTGGAATTTCTTTGCATATTCTTGTTCCTCACACTCAAAAACATATGTTTCTTCCTTGGTTGGGTCAGAATTCATCTCCTCTTGGATGGGTTATGGGCTAACCGAACTCACCCTTTTGAAGAACAATAAAGAGATACAAGGAAAGCTAGGAAAATTACCTTATATTTAAGCTATTTTCAAGAGTTCTTTCTGTTGCTTCAAGCTTCTCTTTGAATTTTTGAGTTCTCTCCTCTGGACCAATCCCAAAACAACCCCATATGAGTCATGAAAGCCATAGAAAGGAAGAGGAGGAGGAGAGGAACAACATTAATGAAGGAAAAACCATAAAAATCTAAGGTTTTCTTACCTTTTTCCTAAGCTTTCTTCCTTCTTTCTCCTTTCTCCTTGTGTATGTTTCTCCACTAGTCTCTCCTCTATTTTGGGCAGAACTAAAGTCAGTTAGCATAAGGAGGAGGAGTGGGACGTGTTATATGATCAAGAAGCTTCTTGAAATTCTTCTTAAAAAATTTCATCAATGTCCTTTTTTTTGGCACTTTTCTTTTAGGTTTATTTTAGCTCAATTTTTAGATCTGTCTTTTCCATCATAAAATTTATATTCTCTAACTTATAAAATGCCTTTGGAATTACTCAAATTAGATTTAAGACCTTCCCAAATGAAAAGGTCAAAGTTCAAGTCAACTATCATTTTAAAACGTCAACCAGAGGAGTTTTGACTATTATAAGGATTCCTATAGTTTTTAAGGCCCTTGTGAACCCCGAAAAACTTATTTTTCTCATTTAAAAATTCCTCCTTTGATTTTTTTAAAAAATGCCTGAAATTATGAAAATGCCACTATATTTTTAGCAATTTTATTGAACTACTATGGCTCTGATTTTCAAGTATCTTAAGCCTTGAATTCTCATTTTCTATTATTTAAAATGTTTTCTTAATTTTATTTGGCCTCAAATTTTTTTATTTCAGGGACTTCTTTTTATAACTGACTTATTTCTATCTTTTATAGAGGATCGGATGTTACATACAATGTGGTTGATTCCTAGAAATCATCTAACCAGTCAACTAATCACAAGAATAGTCAAGTAGTATGTAATAGCTGGTCAAGTTATTGAAGGAGTAGTTGATTAGTACCTCACAAAATCATTTGTTTCCTATAAGAGTTAGGACAGTTGACTACTCCCTTTAGACTGATCAACTGGTAGTGACTACTTTGTTTTTGTATTCTTCCTTCTTCCTTAATTTGTCTACCATTGTTACTATTCAATCTCAACCCAGCAATTTTATTTTTTTCATTTCTATCCTTCCCTTTCTATTAAAACATAAGAATCACATCAACAAATAATCTGTACAACAACTTTTCATCTAAATCATTCATTAGTTGTATAATTCAAGAATCGAAGTTTTTTAGAAAGAAGAAGGATGGAGGAGGTGGGAAAAGAAAATAAAACACAATTGATCCTCAATGAGACAAAGGTCATCCTACCTAAAATCTTAACAAATTCTTCATTTCTTTTTTTCCTCCCTTACTTCCTCTTGTTCTGTTTATGCTTTTTTCCTCTTTTCTCTCTCTCTCTCTCTAAGTGTTTTTCTCACTTTCTTTTTCTTAGCTTTCATTCTTCTATGCTTTTTGTAACACCTAGTTCTTTAAAACTAAACTAAAACCAATATGATGATGAAAAAGGATCCTAAGGCAAAAGGAATTAAGGACAATCAAGGGTAAAATATTAATTAGAACATCAAGAAAGAGGGATAGGAAGTTAGTAACAGCTTGAAACTAGAGCCAACATGGCTAAACAGATTAAACTGAAATACAGTAGCAAAATCATAGTTTCAAGTAAAATTTTAAAAACTTAAAGAAAAGAGTTTTAAATACCAAAATTGAGTTCATTAGGGTTTTCAAAAGTTCTAAAAACTATAGGAATCGTCAAAATGGTTGAAACCCTTATGGTGTATGATTTAGAACGTCAATTGACTGTAACTTTGACCAAACTTTTTTGGAATTATTTTAAATCCCAAAAATTGAAAGTAAATATTTTTAATAAAGTAGAAAGTCTTAATTTTCATATGGAAAAGATGATTTTTGAAAAGAATATAAAGTGAGCTCAAACAGAGGAAATGAAGCAAAAGGATGTAATCAGTATTTTGAAATTATTATAAAATATCTTCCTCCTCTTTATAGAACATGCCAGCCCTTTCTTCCTTATTTCCATTGACTTAAATAAATCGCATCCAAAAATAGAAGGAGAGAGAAGCAAGAAGAAGCAAAAATAGATAAGAAAACTTGCATAATTTCATAGTATGCTAATTACCAAACTTCTTTTACTCTTCAAGCCCATTTTAATGGTGGTCTCAACTTCTTGAAAGGATGACTTTGGTGGCTGATCTCTTAAGAAAAAGTGGAGGTATGAAGTAACCAAATATGATAAAGAAATCACCATTGAACAAGCTTTCAAATAAGGTATGTTATCTACTAGAAAGCTTGCTATTCATTGAGCTTCTTGCCCCTCTCCATTTTGGCCTAGAGAGAGAGAGTGAGGAGGAGACTTTAGTTTGATGAGAACTTGAGAGAAATAAGGGTTTTGAAGGATGCAAAGTAAGATTATGTAATTGGAATCAATTAAAAAGCCATAAAATTCAAGTTAAGCTACCTAGAGTTCCATTTGCATCATGGGAGTTATGAAACTCTAAGGAGATTTTTTAAGTCATTTGACACCCTATTTAAGTTAGAAAAGAGCCAAGGATAATCTATATTTATCAAACTCTCCATGGAAGAAGCAAAACTTCCAAGTGTGTGCTTGTAGTGCATGGTTCAGCCAAGTAGGAGATAAGGTATCTAGGGAGTACTTTCATGAGTTCAATGCTTATAAGAGCTCAAGATATGAATTATAAACACTAATAGAACCATTAGATTAAATTTAGAAGCATTATTTTGAAAGTTGAATTTTAAGGGTCCAAAAGAATATAAAGAAGCAAGTTGACGTTTGGCTTGTATAATCATATATTTGATGGTTCCAATGAGTTCCATTATATATATATATATATATATATAGCTTATAACAAGTGAGATTTGGGAGCCTAGGAAGTGGAATCCAAAGGTTGCTTCTTAAGGAACCTAAAATGGCTTTAAGTGGCACGTTAAGTTCTAATGGGATTAGTTGATGTTAGAATGAGTTAGAATAGGTTGTAATATGTTCTTTTGCATGGTATATTGATATGTGTAGGCCAAGCTAGCCCAAGCTCACTTATTTGTGGGTGTCAAGCCAAGGAAGGCTAGGGAAAGGACAAAAAACCAAAAGGGTTAGTGTAATGTCCAGTTTTCGTTAAACGATGAAAACGAATGCATTTTCAAAGCAAGTCCCCTGAAGTGAATTAGTTAAGGTCCCAAAAAATTTAAATTGTATTCTAAACTCCTAAATATGAGAATCCTAGGCTCAGACGTAAAGAAAAATAGAACGAGAATGAAAAAATAAATTTAAACAAAAGGTTAACGAAACATAATAGCATTTTCGTAATTTTTAGCAAATTTTGGAATTCACACAAGAGAGCTTTTTAAATGAAAGTTTTGAATTCTTTGGGGTTCTCAATCTTGAAAACCACGAGAAGTCTCGGAACAATTAAAACCCCTCAAGTTGATGTTTTCCAATATTGGTTAATCCAAACTATGATGAATTTGTTCAGGAAGATTTTAGCTCTGATTTGAGTGACTCCAAAGGTATTTTATTAAATTGAGGACTTAAATTTCATAATGAAAAATATGTTTCTCAAAAAGGAGTTAAAACAAACTGGAAATGAAAATGCCAAGACGAAGGGACGAAATTGAAATTTTTGAAAAGTCTTTCTTAACCTCCCTATATATATAGGTCACACCCCACCTCCTCATTCATTTAGCCACATTTGTGTCTGCCCTAAACCAGAGAAGAGAGCTAGGGTTTGAGGTGCACCAAGAGGAGAAGAAGGGAAGGAGAAAAACGAGAAAGAGGTATGGATTTTCTTGGTTTTTTTCATGCTTTCTCTTTAGTAAACTTCTTCTCTTCCATTTTTCTTTCTTTCCTATGGTTTTATTCAAGTTCTTGGGTCTTAAGGGTAGAACAAAGGGGAAAATTCTAATTTGAGGAGAAGAGGCCAAGCAAAGTGAAAAACAAGCAAGAAAAGCCAAAGAAATAAGGTAAATCTTCATTCCTATGGTAGCTACTTCTTCTCCCCTTCTCTCCTTGGTTTGTCTAACATAAGGAGCTGCAAGAAGGCATGGATTTTAGGCAAAACCAAGGATGAATCTTAGGAATTTAAGGGAGGAGAATAAGAATATGTCAAGAAAATAATAAAAGAACCATTAGATTACAAGATAGCAAAGTTAGGGTTTTAAGTGTCCTTTGTAAAATCTGATTTGATACAATAATTTCTAGGCCTAAATGAGTGTTTAGATGAACTCCTAAGATTCCTAAAAGGCTCCCCATATACATCTTCCACCAAGAAAACAAAGCAACCTCCATGGATGCCAAAAAAGGAGCATGCCTAGGCCTAAAGGGTTCAAGGCATCTAGGGATAGTTTTAAATTTTTTTTCAAGCCCATTTTTGAGTCATATATGATGAATGAAGATAAGGAAAAATCTTAGAAAAAATTTAGGAGGCCTAGGGAATGAATTGGTATCATAGGTTCCATAATATGACCTAAAGAAGTAACACCCAGTTAGGCTCCTTGTTTTAATTGTATGATGATTCCAAGAGACTTAAAAGGAGTCAAGAATTATAAATGAAAGGAAAAAATAGATCCTAGAGCTCAATTGATGGATGTTGCTTCATTAGGTGCATTTTGGAACCATAAAAAGGATCATTAGACTAAGTTAGTGTTTAAAGAAGATATATGGCTTTAGAAATGTGTCCAAGAACCTAATTAACTTCCATATATTATATTTAGGCCAAGAGAGACAAGTCTCCCACTATTGTGAGTGTGTGGCCGAGGGAGGGAGTGCAATTCCAAGAGAAAAAGTGTGTGGCTGCATCAAAGGTAGCTCTCTCTTCTTTCTCTCATGCATGAATATATGCTTACCTTGTCTTTGAACGTGTGTGTGTGTGTTTTAAGCCATGAAAAGTGTTCTAAAATTTGCCTTTGTTCCATGGTACCATGATGTTGTATTATGTTTTCAAATGATCCTTAGTATGTTTGCTTAGGTTTGCTTAAGTATGGTGAAGCCAAGAACCCTTTAGCCATGGTGAGGATGAGCCAAGAACCCTTAAAAATGGTTGAGACAAAGTAAAGAGTCTCCCAATAGTAAGGTTGAGTCAAAACCTCTTAGAGAAAGTGGGTGAGGCAAATCCACTTGCTTGGCTAGCCTACATATACTTTATATGACTTGTTCAAATGCCAAGAATGTTTCTTGAATGATCATACATTTCATTATACTCATGCATGCATTTTTAAAACTTGTATTGCATTATTTATGTGTGATTGGAAAGGAGATGAGCTATTAGGATTCTTTGAATCTCACTCCCTCCTCTCCAATGTTTAACATGCTAGGTGAACCACATGAGCAAAGTAATGGAAGCCATCAAGTTGGAAGATAAGAGATTGACAACAATTTGCCTAGTTTTGCTTCTTTTGTAGCCATATGTATGGCAAGTGATGTAATCCTATGATGGAACTGTTGTATAATCATATGAACATGTGTAGTTACCCAAATGTTTGATGTATGTATAAGTTTTAGTGCCAAATAAATGGTAATGTACATTTTGGGTAGTGAATGGCAATAGAAAGTGTGTGCATGCTTGTATATGGCTTGGGATGAGAGAGCGAGTTTTTGATTTTTGGATTTATACACCTTTGAGACAAGTTTAGAAAGCCATTTTGGTGCATTCCCACGTGCTCAAGTGTCATAGTTGCCTTGGAGCTCAAAATGGATCATTTAGACCCCTTATATGACACAAATTGAGCCATTTTGCAACCTAATATTAAGATCTAACCAAATAAACGAATTTACCCATAAAATTTGGTACACATATAGATCTTATCTATAGATTTTTGAAAAGCTAAAGACTAGATTATTTGGAGCTCTGTGAAATTAATTATGAATTTATGAAGTTGGCATTTTTCTGTTAAACTGATGCAAACACTGTTCATTTGGTTAGTAACTTTGACTGTGTCATTTGTGGGTCCAATGTCGTCCAATGCTTATGAAATTTTACAAGAATAAACTATACATGATAAGCTTTCCATGGCCATCAAGATCACCCCAATTAGACCTCTAAGCAGGGAGATATAAATTTTTGAAGTTGGAGGACAGTACCAGTAATGATAGTCAACCTATGGTACTATTCCATAAATTTTTGCTGACTATCAGCCCCTGTTATGATCTAGATATATTTTTAGCATAAAGTAGATATCTGTAGCTTTCTATAATGGTAAAGAATATCTGATTTCAATTTTTTTTTAAATTAGTTATGATTTTTCAAATTTTATGATAGTAACCTAAAAATTCTGGCCGAGACTGCACCATTGAATTTCATGTATTCTATCTACTTGCACGAGCTCGAGGCCACTTTTGAGATAGTTATGAATTTTATTGGTGTAATTAAACATAAGAATAAGATGAATGAGTCCATATAGTCGATGAAACACTGAATGAAAAATTTATCCGCTATGCAACGCAATTTAAGTGTATTTTTCTATAGCTTTTCCTTGAGAAATTCATGTGCTTCATGAAAATAAGCCTACATATGATATGAGATGAGTCATAGAATTATGGCGTTACAGTTAGTGGTGGTTGGAGTTTCTAAATTCATAAAGCAACTTTATCTCCCTATCTTCATGCATTTAAATATTTGGATGAGTTGAGATGCTTGTATGTGTGGTTGCTTGATGTATTTATAAGTTATGTTTTGCTATAGTTTTAATCATGAGTTTTATGCTTATGCCTTTTATATTTTCGGTTCCTAGCTCCCTATGTTAGCCTTATTCATGGTGATGAACCTTATGGAAATGATGTTTAGATACATTAAAATTTACTTAAAATGAGAAAGTGCAAATTAGAAGCCAATCTGACCACTTTATGACCAAAATTTGGTCCAAATGAGTTATAAATTACACTTCTACCTTTAACAACCCAAATGATATAGTTTAAGACTAAAATTTGGCAAGCAATTAGAGAAATTATAAAAATTTCTGACAAATTAAAGATGGTATTTTTCTATAGAATATTTTATAAATTTTTAAAATTGGCCAAATTATGTAGATTTTGACAGTTATTATTCATCTGCAGTAGTCTCTTATTTTTGTGTTTTTCACTAGTTAAATGAATTCATTTTGACTTGAAATTTTTACAGCATAAAGTTTAGATCACAAGGTTTGCATAAATTAGATTTGTATAGATAAAGTTATAATTTTTTGAAATTTAAAACCCTATTATGTCAAAGTGGCCAAAATGAGCTATATAACTCCCTTATACAAATGGGATTTGTATCTTGGTTTTATGGATTGAAACAAATTTATCTATAGTAGCCATGAGTGAAAAAGAAGAGGAATCAAAAACTTAACCCTTATAGTTCAAGTTAATATATTAAATAGGCTAAAACCACTGCCAAAAGTTTAGTTGCAACTATTATTTTGTTGTTGTAGGAATAGAACACTGAGAATTGTTATATAAAGCTAGTTATGACACTTTCTAAACAAATGAGACAAGGCTTATATATAAGAAGCAAAATTGAGTTATTAGAGTTTCTCATATCTTCCATTATGATGTTCTGTACTTGATATTTCAAAAAGTTTCATTTACTTTGATTCATGATATATGCTTAAAGGTTGAGTTTTAGCAAAAGTGACAATTATAGAAAGTTGATTGTATGATTGTAACAATTGTAACAATTGTTTTGGACCAATTTTATCATTCAAAACTTGTCAAATTTTATTTGGTGAAAATTGTGTTTTGCCCCTAGGAAAATTGTACTTTGGCCTTAGTTGTAATTGTATTTTAGACCCTTAAACTTTTCTTAATTACATTTTGACCTCTAAATTTCTCCTAAATAATTTTATTTTCAAATTATTTTTCTTATATTTTTAGAGCTTTAATGGCCTAAGAAACTTTTAAAAATTCCATTTTCTAAGTATTTATTATTCAATTGTTTATTATTAAACTATTTAGAATAATTCCTAAAAATTCCCAAAAATTCCTAACAAATTCCGAACGGCTTAAATAAAATTCCATTACATTCCTAGAAATTTATATCATTCAACTTCTTAAAATTTTTCCTTTTATTATATTTAAATAAATTTTATTATTTTATTTTATCATAAATATCCTTAATTAAAAAATAAACATTATTTTGAGGAAGATGTTACATTCTCGATAGGGATGGATTTAGCTTCCCTATGAAGATGGTTAGCTTCTCTTTGAAGATGGATTTGACTTCTCATATGGGATGGTTAGCTTCCTGATAGGGATGGTTAACTTCTCTTCAGAGATAGATTAAGAAACCTTAACTATGCATGTGATGTGGATCTATTTTAAGGATGCCATAGATAGCCTGTTTATGGTCTGGTTTCTTTATATTTATGGATGCTCAAACAACAATGTGTTTTTATACAAAGATGAAAGAGTTAGGGAAAATGATCCTTCACTTTTAGTTATATGGTGTTCAAAATTTTATGTATTCAATAGTATGGAACACTGGATATAGTGCTTATAAATATTTGTAATTTAAAATTGTATTTTTGATCATGATGGAGCCACGTTTCCATAAGATGGGATTATTGGCCAATATGCTTATCTACATGATAACATGATTAATATGAGAAATTTATTGATAGCTTATATGCATTTGATGGTTTGTGATATTGCTATCAAAAAATGTTATGATGTTATTATTACATGACTTGCTCCATTCAAATTTATGTGATGTCATGCATTTTATTTAATTATATGCATGATGCTAGTGGTTTTGAAATAGACAAGAGTAATAAGAATACTTTCAACATACATGGCAGCTAAACCATTTTCAATTTTCAAATTGTTATTATCTTATTAAGAGTTTTGTCATTCTTATATGTGTGTAATGTGTTCAAATATTAAAGATGTCGACAACTAGGTATGTTGTAGAAATCAAATGGATGTATATTGATTTTCCAAAAGTGAGTCAACTATAGGTGATTATTAGTATAAGGGCTGTAGTGGTGACTGAGGACACCCAGAAAATATCTCCTCCCCTTACATGGATCGACCTAACTTTGTTGTTCTCAAATCATGGCCTAGTTATCTTGGAGCCTTTTGTTGTACAATAACTCTATGAACCAATGTATGTGTAACACAAGACACATTTTTAATCTATTATAATGCATAAGTATAAATCCTAAGAACTAATTAAAGATAAACCTTTCAGTTAAGTATATATGGTGATGTCCCTACTTAAGGATATTCACCCAAAAATGATGATGATCATATGTTTAATGACTTAAATGAATATGAAAACTTAGCTTATATGTTCATGTGATGTGTAGTCTTTTTACTACTTTACTATAAAAGTAAGATCACAAATAGCTTCTGCTACAAATAACCTCTCTATTAGATAATTAAATGATATTATTACATAATCTTTATTAGTAATGATTTGTGCATGTGCTACACTTACATTAATGTGACTTTCCATTCTCTTGTTCATTCTGTGTCTCTAAGAATGGATGGATGTGTTTTTGAGAATGAATAGATGGACATGAAATGGATTTTAAGATTACATTTAAACATTTTTTTATGTGTATATATGTCTTCCCAATACACTTCACACCTCACACCACAATTTTTCAACTCATCTATCTCTTTCATCTCTCTCAATCTTTCTCACTCATATTCGAAGAAGCAAGGCAAAGTGCCCTTTCTTCTTTCCTTAATCAATATATTCTTCATTTATACAAAAATATACAAAGTTAAAAATTCATCTCTATTAATTTTATCCAATTATTTTAATTTTATATTTAAAAGGATTCTATCTAAACATAATTTTTTATATTTTAAATTATGTAATTTTTTTAATTTAAATGTCTTGATAGGGAGTATTATTGACCAAAGGTCAATCATGACCGTAAAACACTCCTCCCCCATTTCACCAAGAGTTTGAAGCTCCAATTCCATAAAAGAGTCCAAAACCAATTTATTGAACCATACGGTGATGAGTTACTATTTAGTTTTTATGTATTGTTTAAAGTCATTATAAATTTTAATTATTTATAAATTTAATTAATAAATATTTGATTTATATAAATTTACACCAAATAATGAAGAAGAACGTACATGCATATTAAATATTTGTTAAAGTAAATATGAAGGGTACTTGAATAATTAGAAAGATGTTCCTTCATAATATAAAGAATTATGGTTTAATGAATTTTAGGTGAATTTCCCTAATTATTTATTACATAATTATGATATTGTGTATTTTATCTTATTAATAATTGAAACTTTTATTTTTATTTAGAAATATTATTGTTGAAAACCCGATCATCACCAAAGGATTTGGCTTAATTGGAAGAAAAAAGTAATTACCCATTTAAGAGATTTAGTTGGTGATCCCTGAAAAACTAAAAAAAAACAAAAACAACTATAATGTCCAATTTTCTTAAAAACATTAGAAACGGATCAGTTATAAAAGAAAGTCCCCTAAATAGAAAATTTGAGACTGAATAAAATTAGAATAAAATTCTAAATAATAAAAAATGAAAATCCAAGACTTAAGATACCTAGAAATCAAAGCCGGAGTAGCTAAATAAAATCAGATGAAAGGTAGTAGCATTTTTGTAATTTTAGACATTTTTTAGAAAACTCAAAGAATGGCTCTTTAAATGAAAAAAAATTGAGTTTTCCAGGGTTCTCAGAGGCCCTGAAAATTACAGGAACCCCTAGAATGGTTCAAACCCCTCCCGTTTATGTTTTAAAATGTCAATTGAACTAAACTTTAATTGGTTTTTTTAAGAAGATTTTTAATCCAATTTGAGTGAAACCAAAGGCATTTTATAAGCTAGAGGATCTAAATTTCATGATGAAGAAGACAGTTCTCAAAAAGGAATTGAAATCAACCTAAATAGCAAGAACCAAGCAAAGGGGATATAAAGGGAAATTTTTTTAAAAGAATTTTCAAGAAGCCTCATTCTTATAACACATCCCATTCTTCTCTTCATGTTAACCAACCTAGCTTCTGCCTAAAATAGAGGAGAGACCAGTTGAGAAAGACCACAAGAAGGGAGCCAAGGAGGAGGGAAAAAGCTTAAGAAAAAAGTAAAAAAAAAAAACATAGAATTTCACGCTCCTTCCTTTAGCAAACTTGTTCTCCTCCTTCTACTCTCTTTTCCTATGGTTTTAGTGTTTTATTTGCAACTATTTTAGGACTTGTTCAGAGAGAAAAAGTTAGAAATTGAAGAAGAAGCTTGAAGCAAGTGAAAGAGGTCTTGAAAAGGCTAAGAACCAAGGTGAGAATCATGATTATTGTTGCTTCTTCTTTGTTTTTCCTCCTTGGTTGTAATTTGGCCAAGTATAGAACACATAGGAAGGAGGGAGTTCTGACCAAAACCATGTAAGGAACAAGGGTTTTAGAGTGTGGGAAGCAAGGATATGCAATTGGAATTGAAAAAGAAGTATTAGAATTAAAGTTACAAAACCTAGAGATCTAGTTGCACCTTGGCAAATATAATGCTTCTTAGTGGTAATTTTAGTTGTCTAAGAGTGTGCATGGGTTCTCAAGACACCTAGGAAGCCTCACATATGCTAACTCCTTAAAGAAAAGTTATAAAAGTCCATGGGTCTTCTTCCATGTCTATGTCTCAGCCAAAACCACCATATGCACCTAGGGAGAGTTTTAATTTCTCCTAAGGTTAGAAAGGGACTAAATATGATAGATGAATATCAAAGAAAGTCTTGGAATAAATTTAGGAAGCATGATTTGTGAGAGGGAGGTGTAGGCTCCATTTTAAGACATAAGGAAGCAACTTGTACCTAGGCTCTTTAAAATGAATTTCTGATGACTCTAAGGAGTCTAAATGGAGTCAAGAGATTTAGAAGGAGAAATTGAAGCCAAGATTATGAATTCCAATAGTTGCTTCATTATGTCTTGTATGGAACCATAATTGTGTCTTAGAACAAAGTAGCTTTATATAGAGTTTGTAAAAAGCTAGAGCTTGCTACAATGATTGAAATATGTTCTATTTGTTGTGTTTAGGCCAAGAGAACCAAATGCCACCTAATTACAAGTGCTTGACTGAAAAGGGGAACAAGTGTTAAGGAAAAAAAGTGTGTAAATCTTTCTAACATTTCTCACATGCATTGCTTAGATGTTTACTTGTTTTTGAGTGCTTGTGTATATGTTTGAACTATGAGAAATATTTCTAGCCATTGACTACATGTTATGATACCATTATGTTTCTTAAAATATGTTTATGAATACAAAGTGACTTGAATGGGTATAGTTATGCCAAAAGTCTCTTAGCATAGGTGAGGATGAGCCAAAAGTCCCTAGGAATGAGTGGAACAAAGCCAAAAGTCTCAAAAAAAGTGAGGTGAAGTTAAAAGTCCTTTGAAAGTGGGCGAGTCAAATCTAAAAGTCCCAAAAAAGTTGGGTGAGGCTAAACTAATGCCCTTGAAAGCCTATATTTGTTATATATGAGTTTGTATGACAAGAAAAATAATTTATGTGTGTTTACTAGTAGCTTAAATGTTATACATGTATTCTTTGACATGAATTTGTATCCATTATATATATTTGAAAGGGTTAAGAGCTATTAAAATTCTTTGAATCTCATTCTTCTCCCACAAATGTCTAACCATATTTAGGTGAGCCAAGTGGGCTAAAAAATAGAGGCCAACAACCTTGAGAAGCAAGACTTTGACAAAGGGATAGAGAAATAGGCTTTTTATTAGCATTTTGATGTCAAGAATTGTAATCATGTGATGTATATATAATGTAGACCATTGAACATATTCAAATATATGTAAATATGATGTAGGTATCCATTTTGGAACCAAATGAATGAATGCATGAGTTTTTGCCACCCATAAGCCTTTATGTGCATGCATATAAATACAACTGGCAAGGTGAGAATGAGATCCATGATGATGTGAACCATTTAGTATGTTTCTATAGACTATAATTATTCTTTTAGACTTTCTTAAGTGGTTGTAGAAAGATGAGAAGAGCATTTGGTGCCTTGTTATCCCATTTTGGACTTTAAAATTGACCAATTCTTGAGTTAAACCAAAGTCTAACCAAATGAATGAGTTTTAGCATGAAATTTGGCTAGCAAGTAGGTATCATCTAGAGTTTTTCAAAAACTAAAGAACACTCAATTTAGAGCTCTAGAAAATTTATTATGATTTTTCAAAGTTGGTTTAATTATGCAAAAATGGTATATGTATTGTTTATATGGTCAGTTTGCTTCTCTATGTCACATGTGGGTCAAATGAAGTCCAATACTTATAAAATTTTACAATCATAAACTAAATATCATAAGCTTTCCATAGCCATTGAGAGCACCTCATTTGAAGCTCTGTAAAGGGATAACCAAATTTTTAAAGTTTTAAGTCCTAGAGCTATCGAAGAACTAACCTGAAGTATTATTCTATTACTTTTGTGGGCTAAATGCTTCTATCTTAATTTGGAAATATTTTTAGTCATTATGTAACATCCAGAGCTTTCTAGAAAGTTATCATATGCATAATTTTAATTTTTTTATAATTAGTTTTGAATTTTCAAAATTCACATCAAAAACTTGTGACAGCAAGCCCAAGAGCAATTCTGGTTATTCTTCAAATTTGGTTCCAAATCCATGGTATATGAAATGAGTTGTGATTCTTATGATATGATTGGAGATGTTATGAATGAAAAATGATATTGATGAGTTCACACAGCCCCTAAAGCCATGAATCATGTATATGGCTTCCCAATTACATAATTATCCATGCATAAAAGTACATGATTTCTTGTAAATGTGTTCTAATATGTATGAGATATGTTGAGATAACCTATGTGACAACTGTGTAAGGGTTAGGAGGTTAAGGTGTTACAACAACAAATTTTGAATAGATCGGAAAATCTAATTGGGAACTAACTATGTACAAAATGGGGCACTTTAGAGTTCCAATCTAGAAATGAGTAAATGAAAAGGAATAGAGCATCTGCCTTCAAGTTTAATTTATCTCTACATATAGGAAGTTCCATTTTAATGGTTGAGCATGCCATAAGATTAATAACTAATTTTATTTATTCAAATATTTACTCCTTTAAATATTTACTTATTACTTTAAATATACATTTGCATATTTATATTTTATTTCATTGGCACAAGAGCTAGAGAGAGATCCCACATTTTTTAAGGTCTTTCTTAAGACTCAAAAAAAAATCCAAAAAGTGGATGGGGAGATAAAATATCCAAAATTGTATTTGTAAATGCTATTGTATATTTAATTTATATATGTTAGCATAATTTTATGATTTTAACCCATTTTATTCATTTTCAGAATGAGCATACTTGTGAAAAAAAATGAGGTGAAAAGTAGAGGGCAGAATATATCTGACCAGGATTTATGGATGCAGGTTGCAAGACAAAAGAGAAAAAGCTTAACATATGGTTTAGGGCATATGTCACATAATATATTTGGAAATCCAATGGCCGGATACTCTTATATTCAATACCCACCATACACTCACTTTGTCTATATATAAGGAATGATCATAAATGAATTTTGAAATTACATAACACAAAATCATAATGTTAGGATGGAAGAGCATAGAAGAAAAATGGCAAAAATACAAGAACAATTAAATGAATATATGAATTCTTTTCAACAATAATCACAGCAACAACAACATTGAGATGATGTTGGCCCAAGTTTTGCATATAAGCTAGATGTGTCTCATGTCAACTATAGAGCTAATGATGACAACAACGATGATGACAACAATTAGAAAAAGTGATTGTTAATTTTTATTTAATTTTTTGTAATTTGATTTATGTAATTTTATTTTTTGTAAATTGTCTTATATTAGAATTTCTTAATTCTTATTTTTTTATATTTAAGATCTTTAATTATATATTATATATTCAGATAATAAATCTAATAAAATATATATATATATATATATTAACTTAACACAATGCCATGAAATTTTTGGGATTCGCAAATCTACAAAAGTGAAAAACCAAATTTAATGGAAGCCCCCCAAATTTTTATTCTTCCTTTCTATATATATTTGCAAATTCTTTTTCACCCTAATTTTCTTCTCTCTTCATTTTCACTGCGTTTAGCTCTCTGGTCTCTTCATTTTTCCTTTTCTTCTCTCTTCAATTTCACTATGTTCAACTATCTCTAGTCTCTTCATTTTCACTCTTCACTGGTTCGTTCTTCATTTTGTCTTCGTTTAAATTTTCTTCTCTCTCATTTCATATATGTTCATCTCTCCTTTTTTTTTTAGTTGATTTTTAGTTTACTGCATTGACTTTTCTCTTTGTAGGTGAAAATTCTTTGTTGAAATGTTTTTATTATGGTTTTGATTTGATTTATTAGAATATAGTTGATTGTGGATTTGTTTTGATTATTAATGTATTTAATTTTACTTTTTTATCTGTTTTGATTATTAACTAACCGATTTTATTTATTTCTTTTTTCTTTTTTCATTTGTAGGTTTGAAACAAATGAAAATTTTCATTTCATTTGGTTTGGAATGTTTTCGACACATGAAAATTTACTCAAAATAAATTCAAATATAAGCATAATGAATACAATACAAAAAATATAGAATCATCTATCCAAAAAAAATGCAGAAGAACTACCCAAAACATACCAAAAACATGAATAATAATATACTAAAAAAATAAAATAAATATAACATAAATTATTATTAATTATAAACAATCCTAATATAAAATTCAAAATTATTATTTTATTACAATATATAATAATTATTAATATATATACAAAATAATTAGTATATTAATAATAATTAATATATTAATTGTTAATTCATATTAATTCATAAATATTAGAAGGTTTTTAAAAAATTTAAAAATATAAATACATGCTTTCGATAGATTGGTGGTTGGACATGTGTTCCATTATATAGTATCAAAATTTGTGTTTTGACAAACCATAAATTGTTTTTAAAAAATTATAAAATCTATTTTTAAAAAAAATAAAAATTAAATTAATTAATTTTAAAATTTTGATTTTTAAAATTTTGATTTATTATTTATATCAATTTCATTAATATTATTTAATAATTAATTTTCATTATTTAAATTTTTATTAACAATATTATTATTTATTGTATATCAATAAATTTATATATATAAATTAACAAGCTACAATTTGGATAAAATTTTTACATATTTAAAAAGGCTGCCATTGAGTGCAATTAAATTAAAAAAGCTGCAGCTAATGATGTGGCACAAAAACACAATTATACAACTACAAATTTAATCCAAACAAAATATCTGTAATAAAAAAAAAAGCAGACTATTGATCCGATTGAAATTTTAGTTAAAATTAATTAATTTCTGACAAAAACTAATTGAATTCTAACTACACATTTAGTTAATAATTGTATTAATTATAAATCATAAGTACAATTGCATTTTGAAGTATCTTTTGCACAAAAAAAAAACACACACACACACACACACATATATATATATATAATTTTATTTTAAATTACATTTTTTCTTTGTTGCTTTTTTGTCCTAAAAGTCCATGTCTTTTTTGTGAAAATTCATGCAAAGCACGGGAAATCTCTAACTGATTATGATACAGTTTAAAAGAAAAGATAAGAAGGGCAGACCGAGTGGCTTCCTCCCACCCCCCCCCCCCCTTTCTTTTTTTTTTAAAGGCCGTGATGAGGTAGTTTTACTTCAAAACCCCGGAGTTACGTATGAATAAGGTATGAGGTGTTGTATTTTATATACTCGTGATAACCGTCACATCTAACCCTAATTAATTAGCGCTAACACTATCATATTGCTACGTAATTTCACGGATGTCTCCTGATTAGATCTTTTACTTTTCGCTAACCAAAATAAAAAATTAATTTTCCATTTCTTCCCGGCTTTATTTCTTTTTTTTTTTTAGAGTAAGTTACATTTGATTAAAGTATAGCATATATTTTTCAAAAAAAATGTAATATTTAATTTATTTTATATCAATAAAATTAATTTTTTTCACAATTTGTATTTTGTTCAAAAATAAAACTCATTGATGGACAATTTGTGTGAAACTTTCAGATACATTGATAGCTTTTAAAAAAAAATGCATAATATACATTCAACTTATTGGTTTGTTCTGTAATGAATTTATAAGAAAATTATTTAAATGAGTATTTTAACTTATGAAATTCATTAACACTTATTTCAATAGATTTCTATTGAGTATTTGATAAAGTTCATTTCAAAATAGTCATGTTTTTGCTTTATAATGAGAAAAAAAAATTACATGTAGTTTATTATGTTTTTATCATTAAATTTTTTAATTAAAATATAATAAATTTTTTATTTTAATAAGAATATAATAAATATATGATTTTTGTAAACAAATGTATAATTTTTCAATTAAATTATATATTTGTAATGTTATTATTACACAATTTAACACTTGTATATTTTAATTGAAGAAGAAAATAATAAAAATATAAAGAATTAGATCTAAATTTAATTTTAATAATAAATATATTCTGGTGATTAAATGATGAAAATTTTGAACAGAATTTTAAATATTATATTAGTACAATTAATGTGCATAGGAGCCTCTCTCTCTCTCTCTATAGAGAGAGAGAGAGAGTCAAAATTATATACACCAACAAGTAAGATAAATAGAAAATGTTTGCAAGATAAAAATTGAAAAAATTATATTTAAAGACTTAAATTTTATAAAATTTATAATAAAAAATTTTAAAAATTAAAATTATTCTTAAAGATCAAAATTATTACCATTTGCTATTATGATTTAAGAAAGTATAATCAAATTTTAAAAAAAATTATCATTAAAGTTATTTAAATTTTAATTCTCTTAAATTTTAATAATAATTTTTTAAATTTAATAATAATTTTGATTTTTATAAATAATTTTAATTTTTAAAATTTTTATTATAAATTTTATAAAATTTAGATCTTTGTAATTTTCTTATAAAAATATAATAATTATAGATCATAGCTCACACTTACGAGACGACGAGGAAAAGCAAAACCTGACAAAAAGTGACAACAGGCCTTTTATGCAATGGTTGATATTATGGAGAGGAAAGGGAAGAAAAAAAATTAAAAAAATGAGAGAAAAAATGAATAAATTATTAGTTACGTTTTTTGGACCACTTGAAGTTAATGCAAATGATAAGGATGGGATAGAAGTTTAGATAGTGTTATGAGTTCAAACCTTTTAATATAATTTAAAAAAAATTAGTTATTTTTTATATATATAATAAAAAAGAATAATTTTTTTATTTAATTTTATAAAAAATAAAAAATATATAATAAGTCAAATTAATTCTCCCATCTAATTAAATTTATTTATCATTTATCTTTATTTTTTTATTTTTTTATTGTAGATGCAACAAATACAAATAACAATTCCATACCTAATACAGCCCATTTTCTCACCGTTTCATTTTTCTTTCCCTTTGTTCCCATAATGAAAGGATCAAATTTGTACCGGGCCCATGGATCTTGCTTCCAACCTAATCCTTTCCTTTGTTTTTTATTTATACATATCAAAGAAAGAAAACACATTACCTTCCCACCTTTTCTTTATTTTTCATTCTAATCCCTCCTATCAAACAGGCCGTCAAGTTAGACTAGAAAAATTGCTATACATTTTTACAGAAATACAAACTATAATAAGCAAAACCCTCTCAAAGGATTTTGCTTTCCAAGAGCCTTCTTCTTTCCAGATTTAAAGCCCATAGTGCAAAACTGAATGCATGACCATTTTTCAGCTGCATAAAACAAAATCTGACCCTCCTAATACGAGATTTTTATTCAATTTCTAGGCTGATCCACACTACTTATTTGGGGTTGGATTTTAAATTGGATCACTAGAAGCCCATTTCCCAAAAGCTGATAAAACAAAGTTTAATGGATGATTTGCTTTATGCAACATGCTGATTTAGTAAAAAGAATACACCATTGTACTACGTATTCTTTTGTATTGTAATAAGATGCTGTTCGAATTCATTTTGCAGCATCTTAATTAATTTTTCTTTTTATTTATACTGCTTTATTTCATATAAAGATTTTGATTAAAAACATGAAGAGGTTCTGAGAACTCGGAAAACTTCCAGAGAATGAGGAGATAACCCTCTTATTATAATAATAATAGATTAGCCATAGGAGACTAGGAGTAGGGTAATCAAGCAAAAGGCCTTTGGTTATAGCAATCGAAGTTGTTGCCGTAGCTGACACCCAAAATATCACAGTACCTCTTATAAAAACCAATCCTGTCAGCCACCTTGTCATTTTGTCCTTTTCCACATTCAAGCCCACCGTTAATGATGTTGGTGATCACACCGTAACCTGGCACCCTACCTGCTGACGTGTCAGCAGCAGAAGGTGTCCACCTGTTGGTGATGACGTCATGGCTGGAAGGCTTGTTTCCTTGGGCCGTCATCCAGAACCATATAGCTGTCTTGAACGATATCACCGCGTCTGTCGCTACTAGATCTGGGTTCTTTACCAAGTCCACTCCTATCGCCTTTCCAGCTTGCTCATAGTTGTAGTCGCTGTTAAAGTCACCAAAATTCAAACACGCCAAGTTTTATTCATGAAAGATATTACCGTGCGTTTAATGCATAGGTCCAAGAGAGAGAGAGAGAGTAATTACTGGGTAAGTTGAATGGGTCCACGGCCATAATATCCAGAACTTGCAGTATTAGAGCCTTCCCTGACAAAGCAATAACCCCAAGCATAACGACCATCAGGTGCACTATCCCATCCTCCAGTCGTCTCGTGCGACGTCTGTCCAAAGAAAGCAGCAAGTTCCCTCTTGCGCGTGGCATCGTCACCGGTTGTCCCAAACCCACCAAACGACCTAGCCGCCGTTATGAAAGCGTCGTATCTATAGAATCCGTTCCCCTTGCACGCCCCGTCGTTTCGGTGTTTCAGCATTTGCTCGAACAACGAAGCGGTTATGATACTCCCGACATCGCCGCCGCTAGGAGACTGCCCTGGTGTGGGGTTGGGGGTTGGGCCGCCGCTGGGCTTGCATTGGCTTTGGCAGTTCTTTGTACAGTAATCGTCGGTGCTGCCACACCATCCGTATTGGCTACAACATAGGCCGTTTGGGCATACAGCTCCACCCGCTTGCCTTCCGCATTGCTCTGCGGAGGCTTTTAGCAGCACTAAAGCTAAGGCTAACACTAAGATATTTGTGCCTAGCTTCATCGTTGCGTTTGTTATACGTCAAGTGTGAAAGTATGGTGAGGGAGATGAACAATGTATGGGCTATATAGAGAGTGATGAGGATGAGGTCCGTCGGAGATTTTGCTTTTTAATTCTTCTTTTGACTTTTCAAGCTGTTCAAAATGGGCTGCCTAACTTTGACTTCACCATCAAATGGTATAGAGACTTTACAGCCTTTGATTTTCAAAAGTATGCAAAGTTTTGGTTCCCACTAAATAAATGTCCATAACTCCGGCCAGGGAATAATTGTACTCCAAATCGTTGGGCTTCTTTAGTTGTAGTTTATCAAAATTATTGAGTGGAAAAAGTTGTTTTTAAAAATAATAAATTTATTGTATGATATATTCTTTTAATGTTCTCGATTATTTGATAAAAATACTAATGTGCAAGAAATTTAATATTTTTAATGACAAATTTATATATTTGTTAATTTTTGAAAAATAAAATAAAATGAGACAAACAATTCAAAAACTTCATTGTTAGTTTTCTTGTGTAGGCCTCTACTAAATTCCTTTTTCTTGCAATGAAGAAAATTTTGAAAAGAAGAAGAAGAAGTGTAGAGTCCTGTTTAAAATTTGAAAAAGGATTTAGGTTATTTGTTCAAACATTAAGAATGATATGATTGTTTATCTTAAATGAAGTGGAGCAATTTCTACTCCATTGAAATGTTAATTTAATATTTTTCACTGCGAGAACTCCTGGCACCTCCAATTGATAAACACGGTGTTTGGCACAACTTTTTGATACAATGCCTCAAAAGGTTTTATTTTTAGACTTTATTAACATAGATGAATCGATGAATTAGTGCAATATATGATTAAGAAGATTTTATTGTATTAAAATCTTACTTTTTTATCAAGTCAACTAAATTTAAGAATAACCTAAATCTTAGAAATGGATCTACTTAAATATATGAAATTCACTTAAATAATAAATTTTACACACTCTATATGATACACCTCAAGAAGTGTCGTTGGCTGCACAGAAGGAAGGACAGAGGCCAACGGATATTGCAATGGCTACTACACGTAAAAGGCAAAGGAAGGCTCCAATATGGTCACGTGATTTCTACATGGGTTACAGCCAACTAAATAATAAAATAATGAAATAAACCTTTGTATAATCACGTGGGAATAGTTGAGCTGTAGGAAAAGAATGTTTCGAAATAGAGGAGCATGTGTCAAGTGTGAGTAGGAGGTTATTCTCTTGCTTTATATAGTAGCACAAGAAGGGTAGGGGGTAAGAATGAGCTGAAGATTCATTTCTGGGGTCATCTTCCTGACTTGAAAAGGAAGCTTACATTGTTTACTTGATTTACAATTCTAGCTTAATACAAATCTATCAATATTTGGTGCTTTCATTGAGAGACTCTGGTATGGCAGAGGGAACTCGATTCTCAAAGCTAGAGGTGGCTCAAGGAGAGCTTTAGCGAACCACTGGAGTATTAGATGATCGAATGAGTAGGATTGAAGAAACGGTGAATGGGTATCGAGAATTAATTCAGAGCATGGAGGTAATGATGCGAAAACTGTTGCAGAACCAGAATCAACCTTCGATGTCTACACCTACTTCAATGGTTAAAGAACATAACTCAAACCAATGGGAACAAGGGCTAGTAATGGGAAAGAACTTGAAGGTAGATATTCCCCATTTCGATGGAACGAATGCAGAAAACTGAGTTTTCAAAATTCAGGAATTCTTTTAGGCCTACAGTGTACCAGAAGATCAACGAGTCAAGATGACATCATTTAACATGTCAAGTCCAGCTTACTCCTGGTACAAATGGCTAATGAAGAATAATTTCATTCATGATTGGAATGGTTTCCTAAATGCCTTATTGCTTCGATTTGGGTCTACTCTATATGATGATCCAAAGGCAGCACTTAAGGAGCTCAAGCAAACTAGAAATGTGGATGAATATCAAAGCCAATTTGAAGAGCTCTCTAGCAAAGTCACAGGTCTACCTGAACAATGGCTTGTTAGTTTCTTTATAGTTGGACTTCAAGATCATCTCAAGTGTGAGCTGCAACTAGCACAACCTGAATCATATTTTCATGCCGTATCCTTAGCTAAGTTGTATGAGCAAAAGCATTTGAAGTTCCAAGCAACCATGAAACCTTCTTTTTCAGTAAAAACAAACACTGGAAAATTTCCTACCTCAGCTTCGACAGCAGGGTGGGTCACAACTAGCAAAAATCTGTCAACCACTGTAAATTCAAAAAATTAGGGAAACTACATGAAGTTAGCTACTGAAGCAAGCCAGGCTTCCAATTAGGTCACACTTACACCTTATAAGAAGTTAACAGCAACAGAGACAAAGAACAAATGGGAGAGAGGGTTGTGCTACTACTGTAACAAAAAATACAGCCCAAGTCACAAATCTAAGAGTGTGTTATCTACTAGTGGGTCAGGAGGAGGTAGAAGAATTGTTTAAAGAACCAGAACTAGAGGCCGAAAAAGGGGCACTGGAGGAAGAGCATATCAATGAATTATCCCCTGAGATTAGTTTCAATGCTCTAGAAGGACAATTTCACCCTAGCACATTAAAGATGTTTGGACATCATAATGGAGAGTAGCTGAGAATTCTAATCGATAATGGAAGCACTCATAATTTTGTCAAGAATGAGGTAGCACAAAAGTTGCAGATCAAATGGGAAGTCATCAAGGCTTTTAAAGTGTTAGTAGGTAGTGGATCATATTTGCTGTGTCAAGAAAAATGTGAACAAGTTCCACTAGAAATCCAAGGACAACAGTTCAAGATTGACGTATATGTTTTGGATTTAAAAGGTTCTAACATAGTGCTGGGAGTTTAGTGGCTAGAATCCCTTGGACCTGTGCTTTTTGATCATAGAAACCTCACGATGGAATTCTATTATGAAGGTAGTCAAATAAAGTTGCAAGGAAATACTATAATAAAGAAACATCCAGCGCATTGCCACAAAATAAATAAGATGGTGGGGGAGCAATCCATTGTAGCGTTATATCATTTGCAAAAAATAGCTGAGCCCGAGGCTACTGAAAATGTTAATATGCCGAGAGAGATTACTGATGTTTTAGAAAGATTCAAGGAGGTATTCACAGAACCTACGGGTTTACCTCCTAGAAGGAGTTCTGACCATAAAATTCCAATTTTACCTGAAGCAAAACTAGTAAGTGTGAGACCACACAGGTACCCACATTTCCAAAAGGCTGATATAAAAAGACTAGTCAAGGAAATGCTGAGGATGGGCACCATCAGAGATAGTCAAAGCCCATACTCATCCCCCATTCTACTAGTTAAAAAATGAGATGGAAGCTGGACATTCTGCATTGATTAGAGGGCGCTGAATGATATCACAGTAAAGGACAAATTTCCAATTCCTACCATAGACGAGATACTGGATGAACTTCATGGATCAAGATGCTATTCTAAACTTGATCTGCAGTTAGGCTATCACCACATTCAGATGCGGGACCCGGATATACATAAGACAGCATTTAGAACACACCTTGGTCATTATGAATTTGTTGTAATGCCTTTTGGGTTGAGTAATGCACCTGCAACCTTCCAATCTGTCATGAATCAACTCTTTCGACTATACTTGAGGAAATTTGTTGCTGTGTTTTTTGATGATATACTAATCTACAGCAAAGCACTTGTGGACCATGTACAACACTTGGAAATTGTGTTGAGAACTCTAGAGGAAAATGGTTTCTTTGCTAAAAGATCAAAGTGTCTTTTCTATCAGAAGGAAATGGAATATCTGGGCCACATAATCAGTTACAAGGGTGTACATGTAAATCCTAGGAAAGTTAAAGCTATGATGGAATGGCCAACGCCTACAAATGTGAAGCAACTCAGAGGGTTCCTCAGATTAACAGGGTATTATAGAAGATTTATTAAGCAATGTGCTATGTTAACTCAGCCGTTGACCAATCTCCTAAAGAAAAGTGCATTTCACTAGGATAATAGGGCTCATCATACTTTTGAGCACTTGAAGCTTCAGATGACCAAGGCTCCCATATTAGCACTGCTGCAATTCACCAAACCATTTGTAGTAGAGACAGATGCTTCCAAGTCTGGTGTGGGAGTTGTTTTGTCTCAAGGTGGCCATCCCCTTGCTTATTTCAGTAAGTCCTTAACACCCTGACTGGCTCTTGCTTCTGCTTACGTGAGGGAGTTATATGCAATCACACAAGCTGTGATGAAGTGGCGGCTTACTTATTAGGAAGAAAATTCACGATCAAGACAAATCATTGAAGTCTCAAAGAACTGATGCATCAGGTGATATAGACTCCAGAGCAGCAATTTTACCTAGCAAAACTCATAGGGTTTGACTATGAAATTGTGTACAGAAGTAGAAAGACTAACCAAGTTGCAGATGCCTTGTCACGGGTCTTGAAGCCTGGAACAGTTGAATGGAGTGGAGAGATTTTACATTTCACAAGGGTTTAGAATTCCTTATGGGAAAGCATACTACAGGCCAATAAAAAAGACAAAGAACTCTTACACTTACATCAACAATACATCAGCAACTTGTTACCCAAGAGCTACTCAGTCAAAGAAGAAGTCCTGTACTATAATGATCGGGTGTATATTCTTGATGATTCCTTACTCAAGGGACAAATCTTACAAGAGTTTCATTGCACACTGATAGCTGGGCATGCAGGAGTTTTGAAGACTTTTAGGAGGATTGCTGAAATTTTTCACTGGAGGAACTTGAAGGCAGAAGTGGAGCAGTATGTCTGTAGCTGTGTCATATGTTAGCAAACCAAGTATGAGACTTCTAAATCGAAGGGACTTCTGCAGCCATTGCCTATACCTTCGAAACCGTGGCTGGATGTTACCATGGATTTCATAACAAGATTGCCACTGTCATATGGCAATTCAGCTATTATGGTGGTGGTGGACCGGTTAACCAAAGTGGCGCATTTTGGGGGGTTGAAACTGGGATACGCTGCCAAATCAGTAGCACAATTGTTTATCGAGACAATGGTTAAACACCATGGGTTCCCTTAAACCATCGTTACTGATAGGGATCCCTTATTCCTTAGTCATTTATGGAGGAGCCTTCTCAAAAATAGTGGAACGACTTTACACTATAGCACCTCATATCATCTGCAGACAAACAGCCAAACGGAAGTGCTTAATTGATGCTTAGAGCAATATCTACGAGCTTTTGTCAGTCAACATCCACAGCATTGGTATTCTTACTTGGTATGGGCCGAATTATCCTATAATTCCTCATATCACTCCTCTATTAAAATGGCACAGCACCAAGCCTTATATGGACACAATTCCAATCCTTTGCCAGGTTATAAACTTGGAATTACTAAGGTGGAAGCGGTTGACAACATGTTGCAACAGAGAACAGAGCTACAGGCCCAACTCCAGTTTTACTTGGAAATGGCTCAAAAAAGTATGAAGAAGGTAGCAGATCAAAAAAGAATTGAAAAAGTGTTTCAACCAGGGGCTTAGGTCCTATTGAAGCTCCACAAATACAAGCAGCAATCGGTAGCCAAGAGATTATCATTCAAGCTAGCTCCAAGATATTTTGGGCCTTTTCAAATTGAAGCATAAGTGGGACCAGTTGCATACCGACTGAAGTTGCCAACGGATAGCAAGTTACACTCTGTCTTTCATGTGTCTCTACTCAAGGAATTCGTCGGCACTCCTCCTACTAAGCTACCAGAGCTTCCACTAATGGACAATCCTCTGGATACCTTACCCACGACCATTGTAGACTGCAAAGATGCTACTGTTGGAGGAGTGACTCGCTGTCATGTTTTAGTAGAATGGGCCGGGTGTCCTTGGGAGGAAGTTACATGAGAGGATTATCAAACCCTACAAGAGATTTACCCAGACTTCAACCTTGAGGGCAAGGTTATTTTCGAAGCAAAGGATATTGATACACCGCAAGAAGTGTTGTTGGCTGCAGAGAGGGAGGGATAGAGACCAACAGATACTACAGAAGGACAGAGGCCAACGGATACTGCAACGGCTACTACACGTAAGAGGCAGAGGAAGGCTCCAATACGGTCACATGATTTCCACATGGGTTAAAGCCAGTTAAATAATAAAATAATAAAATAAACCTTTGTATAATCACGTGAGAATAGCTTAGCTGTAGGAAGGGAATGTTTCGGAATAGAGGAGCATGTGTCAAGTGTGAGTAAGAGGTTATTCTCTTGCTTTATATAGTAGCACAAGAAGGGTAAGGGGTAAGAATGAGTTGAAGAATCATTTCTAGAGTCATCTTCCTGACTCGAAAAGGAAGCTTACGTTGTTTACTTGATTTACAATTCTGGTTTAATACAAATCTATCACTATATCTATCTTTTTTAAAAACTAATATAATTAATTTCCATCCATTTCCAACAATCATTGCCTGCCTAAAGAAAAATCCTTTAAAAAATATGAGTATATATATATATATATAGGGTGTGTTTTTTACTTTGTCTCCCATCTGCATCTCCCTTAGCTAGCTAGACTTTAGTTAACTTGACTAAGTCTGCGAAACCTCAAGTGACCAATAATGTGAAAAAGAGGTGCTTGAAGGGCTAGGGAGAAATTTTCAAAAGCAATCTTTATACACTTTTGTTTAAAAATATATCAAAATGAGTGTTTCAGTAATTTATTTAATATTCTTGTTTAACTCAATGCGCCAAAAATAATTACTTATTTATTTCTTTATAATATATTTTCTAAAATATTTTTAATTTAAATTTCTGTTCTAGAAATAATAATAAAGTACTGATTTTATTGATATTTTAAAAGTTTAACATCTGAGGGAAGCTTGCTCTCTATGCAAGAAAGTTCCAATTACACGGAGGATCATTGTAATCCGTCTATTACTAGTTTGCTATCACACATCCAATTAGTATATAAGATCATTTGCTTCGTAAAATTGGCAACTTGGCCTAAGCAAATGGTCTTTGATTGTTGCAGTCCAGGTTATCCCCGGGGCTCACTCCAAGTATCTCACAGTACGTCTTGTAGAACCCGACCCGATAGTCGACCCGAGTATCCAGGCCATGCCCGCATTGAAGCGGTCGGAGATTACTCCGTACCCGGGGACTTGACCAGCTGACTTGTCAGCAGCGGATGGTGTCCACGTTCCAGCGATCACATCGTGGCTTGAAGGCTTGTTTGACTATGGGGTCATCCAGAACCATATTGCCGTCTTGAATGATACGGTCGGGTCAGTAGAAACCAGATCTGGATTATCTGTCAAGATGTTCACCAGTAGCTTTGCTCGCTTGCCCATAATTGTAGCTGCTGAACAATGAAAATGTCAACGGTAATTGTAGTTGCTCAACAATGAAAATGTCAAGCTGGTAATCTTGTTTACATAAAACTTAGGTCAAGTCAATTATACTGTCATATAACACTAAAGTAATCTATCAATTCAATGTAACTTTTTGAATTGAAATCAACCCTTTTGAAGTCAATTTAAATCATGATCACTTCTCTATGCTTTAGGATGTTAGGATACGTATAAGTCCATTACTTACGAATTATTTGGTTGAAGAATATAAAAATAAAAAGAATTTAAAAAAGAATAAGTGAAAAAAAATAATATTTTTATTTTTATTTTTTAAAAATTAATTTAATAGTTAAAATAATAATTTGATGGATAAAATAATAATTATAAAAATATAATAAATATTATATAAATTATATAAATAAAATGCATTTGTGCTTCAAAAAATCAAATGAAACCTTACAACCTTGGAAAGGGGGAGGAAAAAAGAAAGTTTAAAAAAAATTTAATTTTATTTCTATAATTATTATTGAATCATTTTTTAATAATAATTATTTAATTATTAAAAATAAAAATATTATAAATACTTTGTATTTATAAAATTATCTTTTTATTTTTAATTTTTAACTTTTTACGTATCAAATAAACTCTAATATTTGGATTTGAAATACGAAGGAGTGGGAGAGAGATTCACTGTCCGTTGAATTGGTCTTGGCTATAGTACCGTTTACCAGCAGGGCAAGGCCAATCGGGAAAGTCACAAGAAGCCCCTGAGCTATTGCGTTTGGTGACAAAGCAATATCCTAAAAAATATGGACCGTCTGGTGCACTTGGCCACCCTCCTACACCACCAACCAAATCATCCACGTGAATAAAAGGGTACCTGATTATTTCACATATAAGTGAATTTTTAATTTGGAGCTTCACAATATTTTTTTTTAGTCTATAAATTACTAAATTTTTTGTAATCTTATCCTTTCATTTTATTTTTATTCCAAATTGGACACTAAAGCTGACAAACTGCTGACTTGAATATTATTAACTATTTATCACGTGTACTAAATTTGTTATCCAATAAAGTTCTTAGCAAATTGTTTGGTTTGGTGTTAAATTTTGGATGAAAATATAATAGAAGGACAATATTACAAATATTTTAATAACCAGGAAATTAAATAAAAAAATAATTTCTGTAATATCAAACTAAAAGTTTATCTATTTATCTATTAGGAACCAATGCAGGGTTTCCCTCTCTATATTTATTAATGATTAAACAACAGGAGGAAGAGCAATGATATATGAACTCAGCTGTTCTGTAAGGTTCTAGTTAAGACTTAATAACTAAAACAATTTTTTACCTATATTCTATTTAACATTTTATGTTTAAGTCTTTTTTTAAATTTATTTAATAATTAATAACTCTTAATTGTTGATTCGACTATAATATAACATTAATAAATTTAATTATAGTAATAAATTTAATAAAAATATTATTTTATAATATCCATAGTAAACACGAATTTATCACTGTTGGAGAAATGCCTAGACTTAATTATATACAACAAAATAAATATGAACCTGTGGTTTCGTGAGAAGTCTGAGCCAAGAAGGCAGCAAGCTCTCTCTTGCGGGTTCACCGCTTGTGCCAAAGCCATTTGAAAGAGCGAGCAGCAGCAACGAAAGCATAGTAGGTGTGGAACCCGTGACCCGAGCAACGATCATCGTTGCGATACTTAAGCATTTGATTGAACAGAGATGACCCACTCGATGTGCACTGGATCTGGCAGCGAAGTCCACAGTAAGATGGTGTGTTGCCGCGCCACCCAAATTCACTGCAACGCAGTCCATTTCGGCAGACTGCTCCGCCTGCTTGCTTCCCACATTGTTCTGCTGAAACTCCAACCAGAAGGAAAGCTAAGCATAGTGTTAAACATGGGAGCTTCGTTTTTAGCATTTTTATAAACTAATGATTAAGATCAATGTGGATTGGTATCTGATATGGGTCATAGGAGTGAAGATGATATAAATAGTGTTGGAAAAAGAGAATAAAATAAACTGAACATGATATTAAAAAAATGAGGCAGATAAAGACTTAAATTAATTAAGCCTATTATATAGGCGTACAGCAACTAAAAATACTAAGATACAGGAACAAAATATGATAATGGGATAAGGTAGTGGGTACATGGCCCACGTTTTGACTTATTCAACAAAGCAACAAAATTTTATATTAAAAAATTCAATAATTGATCCTAAAAAAAAAATGGAGAGCATGTGGTTTGAAGCATCACTCAACGCTCCTCCTTGCTTCAAAGCTGCACACACCTATTTGCATTCTGAAATCTTTAATTTTTCCAGCAGAAAATGACTTGGTCATGATATCTACAACTTATTGATTTGTACTACAATATTTCAAAGTAATTTCTTCCTTTGTAACAAAGTCATGAATGAAATGATACCTAATATCAATGTGTTTCGTTCTACCATGAAAAATTGTATTCTTTGTCATTGCAATTGCTGATTTCTTGTCACAATAAATCTCTGTTGCCTCAGATTGTGTTTGAAAAAAGGTCTGCTAATAGTCTTCTCGGCCAAACAGCTTAACAAGTTGTTGAAGTTATTGCTGCATACTCTGCTTCAGATGAGGATAAAGCCACAGTATCTTACTTCTTTGAGCTCCATGAAATAGTACCTGAACCAAGAGTGAAAACATACCCCGAAGTACTTCTTCTATTATCAATACAACATGTCTAATCACTATTAGAAAAACTTGATAATTTGAAACTTGATACCTTTGAGTACCAAATTCCAAAAGCAACAGTGCCTGCAACATAGTGCATAATCCTTTTTACAATTCCAAGATGATGTTTAGTGGGATTATGCATGAATCTAGAAACTACACTTACAGAATGTGCTATGTCAGGCCTTATATTAGATAAATAATTTAAGCCACTCACCATGCTTATATAATACTTTGCCTTTGCAGCTTCAGTACCATCATCAACATTCAATTTCTCATTCATATTCATAGGGAAACATGCTATTTTGTAGCCCAGCATATTAAACCTTTTAAGAAGATTCATTGCATACTTTCTTTAAGAAATAAAAATACCATTAGGACCTTACTTCACTTCTAAACCAAGAAAGTGATGCAATAGTCCCAAATTTGACATCTCAAATTTTTTTATCATATTTGACTTAAAATTAGCAATAATTTCTTCAGAAGACCCCATATATATCATATCATCAACAAAAAAAAAGACAGACCACTCGAAAATCAAAATCACCATGTTATTTCTGATAAAGAGTGGGCTCATTATCACTCCTTTTAAAACCATTTTCATGAAAATATGAGTCAATTTTATGATACCAAGCACGTGGGGCTTGTGTAAGGCCATACAAAGCCTTTTTAAGCTTATAAACTTTGCTTTCCTCACCATTACCAGCATAACCTTCAGGTTGAGAAACAAATACTTCCTCTTTCAACTCACCATTCAAAAGGGCTAATTTAACATTAAATTGAAACACAGGCCATTGAAGTTGAGTAGCTAAAGTTAGAAAAGTTCTCACCATTTCAAAACGAGCCACGGGAGAGAAAGTTTCATCAAAATCAATACCTTATTGTTGAGCATAGCGTTTAGCTACTAACTGTCCTTTGTGCTTCTATATACTACCATCAACATTATACTTGATTCTGTATACCCACTTGAGCCCAATTGCATTCTTGCCTTGAGGAAGATCAACTAACTCCCACGTATCATTTTTCTTGATGCAATTCATCTCTTCAACCATTGCATCTTGCCACACTTGCTCTTCTGTAGCATCTGCATAAGATATAGGATCTATAACATAAAGAGCAAAGTCACAAGTTTCATAAATTTCCCTTAAAGATTGAAATTTTTTGGGAGGTGTTTCACTCGAAGAACTTAACGAGGAACTGGTTAGTGAACCCATAGGTGATAAACGAGGAGTTTGGGTGCTGCTGCCTCCTTGGGAAGAGAGTTCCAGATCTGTTGGTTTTGATTCAGAATATGCTTCTTCAACACTTATAGGGACAAATTTTTCAGCTTCTTTGTTGCTCTTGCTACACCAATCCTAACTTACTTTTTCATTAAATACAACATCTCTACTAATAATTATTTTGCCACTAATTGGATTATAAAGCCTATAAGCTTTGGATTGCACACTATAACCAACAAAGATACATTTTTCAGATTTTTCATCAAGTTTTTTACGAGATGATTTTACCAAAGTATAGGCTATATAACCAAATACTTTTAAGTGGCTTACCCGGGTCTTTACACCTTTCCATGCTTCATAAGTGTCTTGTTTAGGATTGCTATTCTAGGAGAGAGATTGAGGAGATACATTGCTATGGCTATTGCTTCAGTCCAAAATTGATTAGGAAGCTCCTTTGCCTTCATCATGCTTCTATCCATTTCTACCACAGTTCGGTTCTTTTGTTCAACAATGCCATTTTTCTCTGGCGTATATGGTGAAGTGAGCTCCTTGTGAGTACCATTTTCCTAAAAAAAATGAAAAATTCATTAGAACAAAATTCTCCTCCTCTATCTGTACATAACACCTTTGTGTAACAATCACTTTGCTTATATACTAAAGCTTTAAATTTCTTGAAATTTTCAAACACTTCAGATTTCAATTTCAAGAAATAAATCCAACTCATTTTGCTATAATTATCAGTAAACAACAGAAAAATAACAACTCCCATTTAATGACTTAGTATTCGTAGGCCCACATAAATCCGCATGCACTAACTCAAGACATTGAGAGGCTCTCCAAGACTTCCTTATAGGAAAGGATTTTTTACTTTGTTTTCCCAAAACACAACCTTCATAGAATTCCATAGTTTCAATGTTTAGCAACCCTAAAACTATATCCTTTGGACTCAACAATTACAATCCCTTAAGATGCAAATAACCATACTGTAAATGCCAAAGATCAGAATCACTTATACGTTTAGTAATAAAAGCATTTTCCTGAATAGATGAAACATCAAGCGGGAATATTTTATTTTTAGTTATCTTAATTTTAGCAAGGATCTGACCAGTTTTCTTATCTTGAATGACACAAAAATCGCCATCAAATATAACTCTTAATCCACTCTCCATCAATTGACCCACACTCAAAAGATTTTGACCTAAGCTAGGTACATATGAAACATTATGCAAAAGTTTCTTCTTACCATTGCTAATGTTAAGAGAGACTGTACCTTTGCCTTCACTTGGAAGCCGTCTTTTATCTCCAAGTCAAACATTGGATTTCTACGATTCATCCAATTCCTTGAACAGTGAATGAGAATTGGTCATATGACTGGAACACCTACTATCAACAAACGAAATATCATCAACAGAAATAGCAAAGTCAGTAGATTGTGCCATAAACAATGTCTCTGACTCTTCTCTCTCTATAGAGCTTGCCTACTTTTGTTCATCCTTTTGTTTTGCCCAGTAGTATGCTTCTTTATGCCTAAATTTTTTGCAATAATTGCGTTGAATGGAGCTCTTTTGATTTTTTGACCACGGCCTCTACCACCACCACCACAGCTTATGCCTTTGCCTCTACCATGAAAGCCACCTCTACCATTTCCTCTACCAGTGGAATTGGTGTTCTTAAAAGACTCCCCCTTCACCTGAAATGCTTGTTCTTCATGTTTTTCTTACGACTGATTCATCTTGTCTTTATGAGCTTGCAAGGAACTCATTAATTCATCAAAAGAATATTTAGATAAATCATAGGCCTCTTCAATTGTAGCAACCACAAAATTAAAATGAGGTGTAAGAGTTCTCAATATTTTTGCAATAGTAATTTCATCAATAATTTTCTCCCCATAAGACCTCATTTTATTAACCACAGAACTAGCTCTAGACAAGTAATCCTATACAGACTCACTCTTTTGCATACGAAGATTCTCAAATTCACGACGAAGTGATTGGAGTTTTACAGAGATTACCTTGTCAGAGCCCTGAAACTTAGTTTTCAATATCTGCCATGCCTCTTTAGAAGTCATTGCAGAAGCGATTTTGGAGAAGAGGTTGTGATGCACCCCTTGTTGAAGGAAAAATAGAGCCTTTGCATCTCGCTTCTTATTTTCCTTCAGTTATTGCTAGTTCGTATCTTGGTTTGCATAACCATCCTCAACCAAATCCCATAGGTCTTGAGATTGGAAGAGGGTCTTCATTTTGATGGACCAAAACTCATACTTATCCCCATTAAAAATGGGAATTAAAGGTTGTGATGTTGTTGAGACGATAGCGGTTGCTAATGAAACTTCATTAGTTGCCATAGAGTGCCGTCACAGTAAGTTGATTTTGTACAAGTGGAAATCTCCCTTGTTCACAATCGAACTTGGAACAGAAAGTGAGAGAAGGAAAGAATAGCTGCGGTGCTTTCTATTAGGGAAAGTAAGGGTCGAAGTGAGAAAGAAATAAAGGAGTTACTGAGGTGCTCTCGTCTCTCTAGTATCTCACAAATGTTCCCCCTCTCACTCTTTGGAAAGCTTTAATGCCAAAAATATTGTTGGAAAAAGGGAATAAAATAAACTGAATATAATTTTGAAGAGAATGAGGCAGATAAAGATTTAAATTAATTAAACAATGTCAAAGGCTATTATATAGGTGTATAACAACTGAAAATACTAAAATATAGGAACAAAATATGATAGTGGGATAAGGTAATGGGTACATGGGTCACGTTCTGACTTATTCAATGAAGAAACAAAATTTTATATTAAAAAATTCAATAACTGATCTTGAAAAAAAAAGAAATGGAGAGCACATGGTTTGAAGCATCACTCAACAAATAGTGACAGGTAAGGGGTGTTTCTTGACTGTTTTTTGATTTTTCAAAATGGACTGCTTTGTTGTGTTGTTAGTTTCTGGTGTGTTGCTTTGTTCGATTGCGGAAGAGTACGTACACTAGCTTAATTTGGAGAACAAATCCCTAAATTCAGATGTATTCATGTAACATTAAACCAGAAGATAAGGAAAAGAAAAAAAAAGGAGAGATACGAGCCACTCCCGCTTTATTTTGTGGGTGGAACTTCTGACCCTTTTGATTTCCTTACTCTGTCGGTTCATTAAATGCGAGGCTTTTTCTCATGCGAGCATAGTATACTTTTTGTTAGATGCATTCCTCCCTCATCCATATTCGTCCTGTGAAATTAATTGAAAGAATAAATTATAAGATGTTGCTAAAATCAGGATTAGAATTTTCTTTCATTAAAAATTTGAGTGCTATTATTATTTATATATTGATAAATAAATAATCATTTTTCTACAATTTACATTTAATTCAATTATCTAATTTAAAGCAGGGTTCATTACATGACAATAATACCTATATTGTTCAAAATTATAAGATAATTGAAAATGATGAGCTCCCAAATGAGACGCACTTGAGGTTTTTTCCTCCTAATTATGAGTGCAATACTAGACAAAATTGCTAATCACCTAAAACATGCACCAAAAATAACGAAATACCAACGTCTAGTTAACTATAATATTACTGAAGAAAAAAAAAGAAGGAAAGCTACTAGGTAAAGCAAGCAAATCTAAAACTACTTCATTTTATATTAGAATTGACATACATTTTTTAGCATTACAAACGTAAAATATCTTCGATCAAACAATGTTGAGTCTAAAAGCATTTGATGCATACGTAAATGCTCCCATGAATGAGTAAGAACAAAAGTTGAAAGAAAAATACAGAGCATAGAAGTTGAAAAATATTTGTGATTTCCCTAATCTTCACGGTCAAGGAAGTCCCAAGTTTGGCGTTTTTAATAATGTTTGACAAGTCAAGCTATACAAAAACAACAAAAAGCGGCTGCTAAATATAGGCCACACTCTGCCACAAAAGATGCCGCCTGCTTCCTATATATAAGCTGGAAGGAAGAGGAAAGAAAAGAGATAGAAAAGAAGGGATAAAAAGTTATGTTTCTTTCTCTTGTTTTGAAGACTGTGGATTACTAGGCGTTCATGATGTGTTGACATAAATTCATAATCAAAGCTTAAAAAGAAATTTAATTAATTAATATATTCAAATTTTGATTTTAGAATTTAAAATAAGTTAGTTAATTTAATGAGATAAATAATTATTAGTTTGTGTGTTATCATGAAAAAATGATTTTGCATTATGTATGCATGTGTTTGGATAAAAGAAAAACACAGAGAAAATACAAAACTTTTTTTCATCCTCTCATTCTTTGGTACTGTTGAACTTGTTATGAAACTAAGGTTAGAGTCTAGAATGTGATTATGATTGCACCACATATGGCAGTAGATTAGAAAAAAATCGTACACTACAAGTAAGTATCTTATACCCATCTTGAATTTTCTTTCATTGGTATTAGAGTTTAATTGGCTCAATTTATTGTTTTTCCGTGAGAGATTTATGTAGGTTGGACTGAACCTAGTATTTTTCTTTTTGGCAAGTGAACATGAATTAAGGATAGTTCTAAATTTGAACATTAGGGGCCATTAATGATGAAAATTTATAAAGACTATTCTAGGCCACTAAATTCACATCATAGGGGAATTATTAAGAGAAGGACTCAGCAAAAGTTTGAGAAAAAATCAAGACTCCATTAGAGAGAAATCTTGGTTTAAAGTTTTAGTTTCACTATGGTCAAACAACTTTCTTTTAGGGGCTAGCATTCCCAACACAAAGCACCATTAGTTTCAACCCTTACAAAAATGGAAAACTTGTTCTACAAGTTTTCCAATGTTATTAATTTTGTCCACAGGCCTAGGGTGGCACATGAGCCATACGAGGCGCCTCAAGGGTGGTTTTCAATGATGGAGCTACCACCTTTAAACTCATTTTAATCTCTTCTTTCTTTTTGTGTGATTACATGTTCATCGAGGTGAGGTTGGACCTCCCATGCTAACGGCGCATGTGTTCCTTGTTCATGTTTTGGGATTTCTAGGTCTTTCAATTTTGAGGGGTCAATTTTATGAAGTTATATCTCTTTCATTTTTTGTCCAAATGGGACAAATTTTATGTCTTTGGAAAGCATATAGAATGAACTTTCCAAATATATAAGGTTTACATAAAGTTATGGCCTAAAGAGGGAAAACCAACCCTCAAAAGCGGGCTATTTGAACACATTTAAAAAAAAAACAATTTATGAAGCCTCCACTTTTGATTAATCTTATCTCACTCAATTTGCATCCAAATTAGACAAATTATGATGGTGTTGGAAACCTTGTCTAACATAATTTTCATTCATATATAATTTGCATTAATTGGCAGTCTGTTATGAGAACACCAACCTTTAAAGTTGGCCAAAGATCAATACAATCGGTGTAAACTAGTTATACCAAATAAGTTGATCGTTTTAAGACACCTTATTTTAAGAAAGTGATTTACCCCATTATTTATTTAGGGAAACTTTTACTCTTCCCTTACTTTTAATCGATGTGAGACTTTAGTTTTTTCAACATCTTCTAATCCTCGTTTCCTTCTTTTGATAGCCACGTAGAAGCATGCCTTTGCCAATGGGTTTCTTACTTGTAAGAGTAAAAGGTTGCGAATCTGACTATAATCAATGAAGGCGATCATCAAGAAAAGAAGATCAATTTTTCTTAATTTGAACTATCAGTATTGGAGCAATCAACAGCTTGATGATGCTTTTGGTGTTCAATTGGACTTTGCAACTGATGAGGAAGTGATGAGAAGAAGAAGATCAATGGGTGTTTTCTTAGATGTAAGACATGAACAGAAGCGATGGTTGTTATGGTTTTGAAGGAGTGAAGAATTGGTCTATGGCTTTGTGCATCTCTGCTGCTTCTTAGTTTTGGCATTTACTGGATTTGTCAAGGGGGGCTAAATGACTGCAACGAACTTAGCTCACCTAAGGCTTCTGGTGGACCCATCAGTAACATGCTCCAAAGTAGCTATTGAAAGTTTTTTTGGTGGCCCCACCAGCTTTTATTCCTAGTTTTCCCTTTATATGGTGTTAGTTATACTACCTTGCACTACATGGTGCAGATGTGTACTGGGCCTCTTCGCATGTGCAAGCTCAAGATTGGACCATGGATGGTAAACGGGTTTGGACTTTTGAGCATAAGAAACCTACTTTCTTTGGATCAAAAGAGTGATATTGAGTTTATTTAACTCAAATGCATAATATTGTGCTGTACAGGGGCTAATGTTTTTAACAAAAATTTTTTGAGTAAAAAGTAAAATTAAAAATTCTATCCAACACGTAAGGTTTATTAATATTTGTTTGTTATTATTATTTATTAAAATTTTAAAATATATAATTAAATATTAATATATATATTTAATCATATGTGTGTATATATATATAATTAAATTATATATGTAATTATTACTGATTCTACTACAACTAGACCAATAAATTATAAATCAGTGCCTTCATTAGTTTAAGTAGCGGTGTAATTTTTAAAGTATTGCACAAAATAAATCTATACCATCTATAGTTTATAAACAGTTCTTATACTTTTTAAATATATATGGTAGATTCAAGCATACCACATTTTTCGGGTGAAGCGGCAGGGTCAGACTTCACGCCGGATTCACGGTTGCACGCACATGGAGCCAAACACTGGCACATTTAGAAAGTTCATGGGGTTTTGGAAAGGGCGATGGGCTGAGATTTAAAGATAGGATCGTTTTGGGAGACCCAGTTCTTCTCTATTTTGGGCCGAAGATTCCTTGCAAGGCGGCCCAAAGAAGAGATTCTCATGGTTCATTAGGCCCATTCCCATTTATTCAACAACTTATATGAGGTAAGCTAAACGGATCACTTATTACGGGAACCCAATCATTATATATAATTTATACTATAGGCAAAGACTAAACCTCCCGATGCTTTGGGCAATTGGTGAAACTTCTACCAGCCCATTCATATTTACATCACCAACGAGCTCGTGTTTGAATGCCAACATGACTTTCACAGACAACACAAGCAAGCATACGCTTGTTCTTTTATATTTAACTAAAGCTTATCCAAAAGCGACTACTCTTATTGGAAAATATTAAAAAATAAAAAAATTATAATTGATACAAGTCATATTTGCATTTTTTTTTTTTTTTGCATAGAACAGGGCCAAGACAAATCTAATTGTTGGGCAAAATATTTGGTTAAATAAAATTTTCATACATTCAGAGTTTCAAACCATTGATTTTTAATATTTGTCATGTCCCAAACCATTTGCTAACATATTTAAGTTTATTTCCTCCAATTTTTTCTTAACTACACTTGTCAATATTGTAAGTTGACTCTATCAACAATGCATTTTAAGGAATATGCAATGACTTAGTGCCTCTGGCACACAAGACAATCACAATCCAATAAACATCGTACTAATGTTAAGCGTGTCACCGCATGAAAAATAATATCATTAATCATAATTATACTTTATACAAAACTTCAGTTTGAAAATTTAATTTGTCAGAACATGCAAGTTTTTGGAATCCACATTAAGCAGTTCTCATGATCATTTTATACCCTTTGATGTATCAAAGTCTCAGAGCTTCCAAATAATTTTAAGCGATTGCTATACTTCCACGGGAATCACTCAAGAAAGAGCACACCCTTGAATTCATTGATAAAACAACTCAATATTATTACAAAGCCTTAGCTATATCATTTCTTTGATTTCCTTTTCAAGGAGGATACCATTTTATCCAACAAGGAGATTTCGTAATCCTTTTGTTTCAATTGTTGCCTCAGCGATTCTCTCTCCAAATCATTTTGTTTCAGTCGTTGATTTAGTGCTTCGATTTCATTTAAGCTGGCGTCACACATATTTCAGCCAAGCATGGCATCCTCTTCTACTTTAGGATCCATCTTTGCTCTCTTGGAAACAAATATCTTATCCACTTGTAAAGTGCTCTTAGATGGAATTAGGTCGTGGAAGCCATCTCGGGCCATTTTTCGAACATAAAGATGGGTAGTCATCCCTGTACTGAGCTGAAACAGAATAATCCAGAAATATGTTAAATAAGCTTTAAAAGATAACAAGTTAGTCCCCAAATTAAATTTGCATACTCATTTAGTTTTACTCTTCGAATTTCTCGGTGTTCACGAGCTAGTCCCCAAAAAATGTTCAACTTGTTGCTATTTAGTCCTTCTATCAAGTGTCCTATAACTAGCATCCAAATTTTGTACATTAAGATCTATGTGACCTGTTAACGTCTAAGTAGGCAAAACTACCATTTTAGAAAAGGTATATAGAGGGCTAAAATCATTTTCCCATATCTAAACAAACCAAAATCAAAATCAAAAGAAAATTAAAATATATTTATCATTCCCCTATATATTCCTGTCCAAGAAAAATCCATTCCCTTGGGAAGCGGCGTAGCCAACAAAATTCGGATAACAACCATGGAGCACTTGACTGAAGGACTAATCTGTAACAAATTAGATATTTTTGGGGATAACTTGTACACTCCAAAAAAATAAGGACTAGACCTAAATATGTTAGGGACTAAATTGTTAGCTTACTTAAAATTTTATAAAAGAATGGAAATAAAAAATAAACTCATCAGGTCTCGGGAAATTAATAAAAAAAAGAAAAAGAAAAAGATATCCAGCCTTAATAAAGTGTATTTGAACGAATGAATTCATGTATCATGGTAAAACATGTATACCACGGCTGTGCATTTCATTCCCTCAGCAAGAAGCAAAGTTTAGCCAATAGAACCGAGATATATACCTTTTTCTTAGCTGCCTTGGACACTTTCGTTGTATAAAAAATATTTAGAATGAAAAAAATTAATTTAAACAAAATAATATTTATGGGAGAAATTGGGAACTTACCTACTTAATTGCCTTTGCGGTTACATGAAATCGTACTCAGGACTTCACGTGTTGCCTTTGCGGTTTCATCAAATCACAATTGGAACTTCATGTGTTGTTTCCACAATAGGTCACCGTTTGTTTGAGTCTAATATTTTTCAAAAAAATTTCTTAGGATTTCATTTTAGCCTCCTATTTTTAGATCTCTTAAGTAAACTCTTAATAGAATAGAACTCTTATTAAATTGATAAAAATATATCTAACTAATAGAATATAACTCTTCATTTTAAGAATTTAAATATTATTATTAAATACTTAATTATCTTAACTTCTTATGAGATAATTACCAATTATCCTGATAACTAATTATTTAATATCTTAATTCAAATATTAAGATGTTCATTTAGATTAGGATTTATTCTATTACAAGTAAATAAATCTAACATCTTCCACTCATACATGATGGAATGAATTCACACAAAGTCTTCTCTCTTGGGTTTTCATACAAAGTTCTTATCATGATTACTTGGGCACTATGTTTGAAAGCTCTTGTACTACTAATCCTTTTTAGGACCAGCATAAGAGTCTACTATCCTTTTTTATTCCCTTGTCATGTTGTTAATGTGCCTTAAATGCCATAGATTTGTCTATATACACTTTACATTCAATATCTCTAATCCCTCATGAGTTTTATTTACTTAGAGTTTTATTATTGTAACCTTCATATGCGTTGTATCCACTCTTTTGCTACTTTTGAAAATAGCTTTATAACGAATATATCTCATGTAATATCCAGTGGTTAGGAAACTAAGAAGGGCCTATAATTGGAGCCAAAATAACTAAATAGAGTAAATTGAAAACTTAGTAGCAAAATTGTAATTTCAAAAAAAAATTTCGAACTTAAAGGAAGAGGTTTTAAATAGTAAATTTAAAATTCACTAGGGTTTTCAGAGACTCGGAAAACCATAAGAACCATCATAATAGTTAAAATCCTTCTGATGTGCAATTTAAGTCATCAATTGACTTAAATTTTGATTGAATCATTTCAAATTGTCTTGAATTCCATAAAATTGAAACAAAATATTGTTAATAAGTTAGAGGACCTAAGTGTTATAATGAAAAAGTTGGTTTCTAAAAAGGAATTGAAATGGGCTCAAATTAGGGAATTAAATATTGAGGGCAAAATTGAAAGATGAAAAATTATAAAACCCTAACTACTATTTATAAATAGCCACCCTCACCATTTCTCCTTCATTTTGGTTGACCTTGAGTAGCTCCAACTATACCTAGAGGCATGTAAAACATCTAAGAAAAAAAATGAGAGAAAAGGCTACCTAAAGTAAGGAAATGTGTAGAATTTGCCTATAATGTTATTGTAAGCTCTTTCCTACTCCTTCTAATCTTTTTTTTCTATGGTTTTAGTTTTCTAAAAGGTGGAGTTTTGTGGCTGAACCAGTGGGAAAAGAAAAGAATTTGGAACAACCATTAATAGCACAAGAATCTCCATTTGATAAGGAATTGAATAAGGTATGATGCTATATGTAAAACTTGTTCTTCCGTGCTCTCTCATGTTTGGCCAACTTAAGATGAATACGAAAGGAATTGGTTTTTTACCAAGGCATGATGAGAATTGGGGTTTTGTGTGACAACCCTACCTTCTAAACATGATAATTATAGTTAAATATGAAATTAATAATCTATGATCAAGGTTTGGAGTTGTTACATTTTATTACGTTATGAAAATATAGGGGAATTTGGACCTTGATATTAGGGTCATCAGTAAACAACCACAAACAAAACAAAAATACATAAAAGAAATCATACTACCATGAGGGGTTTATGATTCATCCATTCATCAGTTTTAACACACAAAAACCTCCCACAAATATTCCTATATTATTTCCTAACATTATCATTGAAGAAACTAGGGTTTCTAGGCTAAAGGTAAGAGTTTAGGGTCTTAGGCCGTGGCCTTAACCATTCGCGCTGCAGCTAAGTTAGGTACTAGAATCATTGGGCAATTTTCGAGAATTTCGTCGCGGTTATCACCATCTCCGCAGCCAGCCTACATGGTGCCGCGACGAAAATGCCTCATGGAGCTACTGTTCCAAATCCCACGATCCTTGCCTCGGCCAAACACCCTTATGCCACGGCGAGATTCGCTACTATACACTCTTTACTTTGTTCCCTCGACTAGCGCTGCGGCGAGGTTTCATTCTGTTACCTTTCTGGGCGATTTTTTTCACTCTATGTCGCGATGAGATTCCTCAAGCTGTAGCATTCTTCGCCATTGTTACTCTTCAGGAAAATTTTATTTGCTTGCGCTGAAGTGAGATTTCTCATGTCGCGGCGAAGCCTTCTTAGCCGCAGCGTGTGTCACACCTACACTCTACATACACTATAACTTACCATATGAAGGGATCTTGTACTACTAACAGAAGACCCTGTTGACAAGGTTTTACGTTTTACAAGGCGAAATCCAAGATCCTGTCGACAAGGTCTTTAATTTCCTTAGTGTGGAGTCCAAAATCCTGTCAACAAGATCCTAGACCTAAAAAGATAATTGTCATGCCTAGACAACCTTCATCATTTTCACAAGAAAACCATAAGTTGATGATGCTAATGTGCTAGAACTAATCCCATGGTTATCATAATCATTTTCATCTAATGCAAACATAGGAGTTTACTTGTACAGGGAGTTCGGTAGCCCTAATAAACATCACAGTTAACTTACGGTAGATATCTCATGTATGATATTTATACAAATCAAAAGAGAGATTAATACTACAATGTTACATCCTCACTGGAGTCAAACTTTACATTCAACCCTTGTTCAAAGGATTCACAAGACCAATTATAGACAATATGTAATTTATGGGTCAGTTTGTTCGTTCTCTATTTGTCTGGCTCCATTCGTAGCATAGTTAATACTTGTAAAATAGTCAATTTATAGTGAGATAAAATCTCAGTAGCTAACAATGTACTCAAGAAACACATATATAAATATAGCACGGATTACTATCCAGGATACATTCGATGCATACTTCGGTGTCGGAGCATGTAATATCTAAGTAGCAGCATGTTCTCATTCGTTAGGCTAGGCAGTAGCACATTCTCATTCGTTAGGCTACCATAGCAGCGTATTCTCATTCGTTAGGCTACGTAGCAGTATATTTTTATTCGTTAGGCTACGTAGCAGCATATTTTCATTCATTAGGCTACGTAGCAGCATTTTTTTATTCGTTAGGCTATGTAGCAGCATATTTTCATTCGTTAGGCTACCTTGCTTCGGTTATTGGCCAATAACAGCAATATAGTACTCATAAAGAGTTATCTTAGTAGATATACATGCAACCAAACACAGCATAGGGACTTCGAGATTTCATCAAGTGCATTAACATAAATAACAAAGTAAGTACAGTGTTAACTACCTGTTTCGTCACTGTCGTTTTGTCACGTTATTCCTTAGCCCTGGTTGTCCCAATGGCCTTCCTAACTTTCAATCATGCATTGTACTAATTAAGAATGAGTCATGGTTAATATTTACATTACAATTAAATTACTAATCCCCCCATACGAAATTCCTAAATCCCTTTTGCTAGTTAACTATTGGAATTCCCAATTATAAACAATCACATCTTTGCTTTCCTTTCCTTCTCATTCATTAGTTACTATCTAAGTTATTCATGTGTGGTCCAGTTCTATAAAGCTAAGTCCTTAGCACTTATTTTCAAGCTGGATTCTCAATTTTCCATGTAAAGTCACACTACAACAGCAAAAGAATGAAAACTACCACAGTCTCAATTTAACTACATTTTCGGACCTGTTTTTGTGAAATTTCTTTCCTCCACTAAATGACCTCCAAAGATCGTAAAAATTGGCAGAGTGACCCCTCATTATGTTAATTATAAGCCACAGAAAGTTTTCAAGAATTCCCAGGGATAGCCACTGAACTCCTACTGTTTTGGTCACTACCTCAGTTGAGCTCGCTGTACACTGCCCCTTGCTGTTCCTGGCTTTGTTATCCTACCAAATGAGCCCAGAAAATTCTAAGGCTTTGTAAACCTGACGTGATACGTCTTAGCTACCTCCCCACCAATTTTCATGCACTAATTCCTTTGTTTACCCATTTAACAAAATTCTTTATGAAATCAGCCCCAAGCTATTCCGTACAGAAGCTAAATTGAATTAGTGGGTTGTTTTCTTTAATTTACCTTGTTCCAAAAATTCTATAATTTTCTAGATTTCAAGTATGAGGGATGGACAACCTGTTATAAAAATTTTGGCTTCAAAATCCTTTTCTAACTAATTCTACAAGGCCAAAACATCCCAGTCCAGAACGAGGGAGCAACTTGGAGCTTACCTCTTTTTTGGAGTCCTTGTACTTCGATTTTTCCTTCTCTTCTCTCCTCTCCTATGGCTGTCCGAAATTTCTTCCTTCCTTCCCCTATTTCCCTCCATCTAAAATGAGTTAAACTGAAGGGTAATTAATGCAATGGACAGCTCCTGCTTTCCACCGCTATTAGGTGGCATGAAGGCAGATTACAATTTTATGAATCAGTGCAAGTGGCTAGGTGGCAGCAGCTATGTATCTTACTCTCATGTAATCTATATATATTAAAGCAATATTTAACTCCCACTATCACAGCACAGACGGCACCAGCAAATCACAATGTAATTAGGTGGCATGAAGGCAAATCATCATTCCATGAATCGGTGCATGTGCTTGGTGGCAGCAGATGTGTCTTACTCTCATTTAATCTATATATATTAAAAGCACTACTTAGCTCCTGCTATCAAACCAAATACAGCATTAGCAAATCACAATTTAATATACATATATATGAAAGTGGGTGGTTCAAGCATGAGGTGTCCTCATCTTAGATTACTTAAGCCATTCATTTCATGCACCCTTCCTTTCTAGCTCCACCACGGTTGAATATATTTCCTTAATGCAATCAAACATCATCTACCACATATACTCACACACCTTACACATGGAAGCACGAGGTGGCATTGGTGAATTCCCACATCTAAAGAAGAAGCAAGCCGTGGTCAATTAGTATATATATGTGTATTTTTACATCACTTCCATCTAATACACAAATTGTGTATGACGCCTAATCCCCATAACTAAACATAATGCCAAGTGACCAAGTGAATGCTTATGCTCTTGTGTGGTGATGGTGTCAAATGGGTGTAATTAAAATAATTAAAATCCCTTCTTTCCATACTATTTAATTGAGTGGACTGATATGGGTTATGCTATCAGTTACAGGAAGTTCGAAATGTGACAGCGTGACTCCCTCTTGTCGTTACATCTCTCAAATTTCGTCCCCTACACTCCAATTTTCATCTTAGGAATGCCCTAGGACCACTTCCACTCATTTTATATGACTCTAATGGTATTTATCCATCCTATTCACCCAGCTATTCTACCATTAATAATTCAAAGCTTAAATGTAAATTTTCACTCCTCCAATTATCCTATACCAGCAAGCCCATAGAGTAATAACAACAAGAATTCATGCACTATTGGAAGTAACATTCGATACGCCTTCCGTTAGAGATTTCATATATCAATAGTTCATATCAATATCTAATATATCACATAATTATATTTCCAACAATATGCCATACCATAAATTCAGTAAAATTCATACATCAGGTGTTATGGGTTCATACATCCGATATCACGCTAAGATGAGGTCTGACTCCTTAATGAATACATCCTAAGTGATCAAAATATAAAAGTTTACACTTGGCAATATGAATACATGATGATGCCATACAAAAAGGATTACAAAATTTAGCATCTATACTAAATAAGTCAGCCTAAGTGTGGCCTTCCCCCACATGGTCGGAGCTCATGGATTTTCATCCACTTGCTTCCCCTTATCCTTACTTGAAGATCCTTTACCTAAAATATTAATCCCATGAAATAGGTTGAGATGCGAATCTCAGTAACCAAGGAAAATTCCATCATATATTCCAGTTTAATCAACATATATGCATGATTTCATTTAAACATCAGAAAACATACTAGTCATATCAGTAAATGAAACAATTAGGCTATCATGATTACCATCCCATACTAACAATCATATTTTCATACGTTAAAGGCCATTAACACAGGGAAAGGCCCATCTACGGCACCTACTCCCCATTGAGCACAACCAGGGCTCAGTGCATCTGGGGTTTAATCATAACTTGGTGCCTGATCAAAGCACATGCACGGGTGGTAGCTGCACCACAGCTCCACCATGGACTCACAAGGTCTAACACAACACAATAGATAACTAACCAATTCATTCAACATTTCAAATCATTCATGTATAGAAAATATAAAATTAAAATAGATATATGCATGGAATTAATATGAACCTAGTTACCTCACTTGTAGACAATTTGCAACAGCTACCAATGGTACAAAAATCTCCCTATAACCATAGCATTAGAGAATTACTACTTTAATTCATCATTTACAGTAGCAACAAGTACCCAAAGAATTTAAATGCTAATAACTGCCTAAAGAACACTTACCCATCCACCACAAATCCCCAAATTTGGATTGAGTATGTCCTCTACCAAAAACTTCAATATATCACCTAAATTCTTAATCAAATTCGTATATAATTAATACCCATACTATACATCAACCATGTGGGTCTTAAACTAGCAGAAAATACACTAGAATGGATAATTTACACTTACCTAATGTCAGCCTTAGCCTCAACCTATGAATTTCCTCTAAGAAAATACTAAACAACAATATTTCAAAATTTGGGTATAGTGAAAATGCTCCAAATGAAAAACTAATCGGGCCAAATTGAAGAGGAAGAAAAGATGATTAAGATATATAACAAGTACCTTGGCTGATTTTGAGCTTAGAGGTGAGAAATGGTAGAATTCTTGCCCCAAAGCCTAGCCTCGCTTCCAAGCTCCGAATTTCTTTTTGTGTTTTGTGTGTTCTGCAGAATGGGGGTGGCTAGGTTAGTTTTTAGGGTTTAAGTTGGGTCAAATGTGGGTCATGGGTTGCTCCAAGGTCCAACTCCATTTGGGCTTCAGATTTTAGCTTTGTTGGGCTAGCTCTTATGCATTGGGTTGTTGAAATTCCATTAAGTCAGAACAAGTTTTAAGAACTCAAAGGTTTTGGGTTTGCACAGGGGTTATTGGACCAATTATAAGAGCTTATACAAGGTGGATCTTGGGCCTCTATCACATGAAATTAGATTGGGCCTGCACCTAGCCTATTGGGCCTCTATTAGCCTCTTATCATACTCTCCTACATTAATTTGGGCCTAGATGAAATTTCTCTCTCAATTAAATCTCAAACCCATATTAATAATTTATCTTTCCAAAATTTTCATTTACTTAACTTACTCGATTATTCCATATTAATTATTCTTAATTAATCTAAAACCATGATTAACACCTTAATTAATTTTAGGGTATTACATTTTGAAGGGTAGAGATTACGAATATACAATTGGAACCAATTACAAAGCCATAAGTTGCAAGATATGTAAATTAGGGTTTGAATTGCAACTTAGTAAGTTTAGAGCCTTAGAAAGGTATTTGAGCCATGTAAAATCATAATTGAGTTAGAAAGGAGCAAGGAATCTCCATAGGTACCAAATTTCCCAAAAGAAATGGCAAAAGCTTCCTTGGCTCACAATAGATGCATAGGTTCGGCCATGTAGGAGAAATGGCACCTAGGGAGAGTTTTCAATGATTCTAAGATTATAAATGGTTTAGATATGAATTATAAATATTAAATGAACCATTGGTTTAAATTTAGAAGCCTTATTTTGAAAAGTAAAAATTTAGCGTTCAATTATGTATAAAGAAGCAACTTGGTGTTAGGCTCCTTAAATTAAGTTTATAATGGTTATAATGAGTTCCAATGGAGTTATATAACTCATATTGGGTAAGGTCTTGGAGCTAAGATATTGATTTACAAGAATTGCTTCATTATGCCATTTAATTAAACCATATATGAGCCTAAGGTTTTACCTAACTTGTATAGAGGTTAAATGAGTACAAGAATGGTTCCATTAATAATTTTGTGTTTCATTTGATGTGTCTAAGCCAAGAAAGTGAAATTTTACTTAAGTGAGGGTGTGAGGCTATGTAACCAAGTCAAGGAACAAAGGGGAGTTAAGTTGAATTATTGTATTAAGGTAGCTCTTCGTCCATTCTTACATATGAATATTGGTTGCTTGAGTTTCTTGAATTGCTTGTATGTATTATTTGCAAATTATGTATATTATTGATTGTTTGATGATCATATGCAATTGCATGATAGTTGATTGCATTTGGAATTAGTTTGGCTCTTAAATAGGTGCGATTGTGCCAAAAGTTCCTTGAAATGGGTGAAGTGAGGCCAAAAGCCTCTAAATGTGGGTGAGACTAAGCCAAAAATCTCAATTATGAGTAAGTCTAAGTCAAAAGTCCCAAATTGTTGGGTGAGGTTAGATCAAAAGTCTCTAAAGCTTGTTTTTACTCTTGGGAGAGCCATGTGATCCTTAATACATGAATATGAACAATATTTCATTGTGTGACATGCATGCTTACTTCCTTTGACCTTGAGTATGCCATATATGTGTGCTTAAATGATAAACGAGTTATTATGATTCTTTAAATCTCATTCTTTTCCTTATTTTCCCTAACTTATTTAGGTGATTCTTAAGGGAGCAATGATGGTGAGCAAAGAGCCTAAAAACATCTACTTTGAAACCAGTTTAAGTTTTAATATATATTATTGCACATATGGTGATGTATATGTATTTTTGATATATGATCATTCCTACACACTTAAAAATATGAGACTGTGATGTACAAATCATTTTTGGATATAGATATATGAAATTGTGTTGTTTAACCCTTTGAGTCCCATTTCATATATGCATGTAATGACAAGTGGGAATGTGATTTTGATTTACATGGCTTTTGAGACATATTGGATCACCCATATATGATGCATTTTCCATTTAAAACATGCCCAAATGGAGACATGGCATAATATGACTTAATTAGAACCATTTGAAACCAAAATTTGCATTTTTTGAGTCATAAAATGTCCATGAATCGCCAAATGGATGAATTTTAGACTAAAATTTGATAGGCATTTAGATCACATCTAGAGCTTTCCACAAAGTTAAAAAAACACAATTTTTATAGCTCTATAGAATTTATTATAAAATTTTGAAGTTGACTATTTTTTACAAAATTTCTAATGCACTATTTTGACCTAAAACAGTGCATTAGAAATCACATTCCCACTTGGGTTTTATGGGACCAATGAACTTATTTTGACCTAAAATTTTTATAGTAGATAATTCTCATTATAGGCTTTCTATAGCCACCAAGTTTGCGTAAATCGGAGTTGTGTAGCTCAAGTTATGATTTTTCAAAATTTGACCCCCATTATGTGTTAAAGTGGTGAAAATGAATATATGAAGCAACTTACAAAATTTATACTTCTATTTGTGATATTCTAAGCCTAACAAATTTGTTTCACATAAAATTAGAGAATAAAATGATGAAAATTTTTGTTTAGGCACAATTTGATTATTAAGGCTTTCAATGACTATCATTTTCGTTGTCAAAAAGTGTGAATTTGAATAATTATTGCTATATGAGAGATATGACATGAGATTTTTATATAATTTATAATAGTATGACATCTCAAACACAAGCATAATGTGTATATGCTTAACCCAATATTCTTTTCTCCCATATATTACTAATATAAGAGTTAGTTGTTTTCCAAGTGTCATTTATTTGGGTCACATTATCATACCCCTTGGAAACAAACTAAGGTAGTATACACTAACCTATCCCCTTATGATATTGTCAAAGTCATAAGAATATTAATGAAAATATTGTTTTCCTTTTTGGGACTAACATAGCAATGAAGAAAGGATTTATTTATTTGCTTTCCAAATCACAATCTTAAAGCAAATGCAATATGAAACACATGCTATACTGCACCTCTTATTTCCTAAGAGTGTATGTCAATTTTTCATCATTTTTCACCATACAAATCTTAGTCTAGGTACATTTTTTCTCTGACCTAAGTCCTTTCACTCTACTCACTTCTCACAGTGCCTAAAGAGGTCTTGCATGTGATTCCAGGTATTATGTATGGTGAATATCCATAATTTGATCTTTCATGTGACATTACTTCGTTGGATCTCATCTTAGTCTCTCATTAAAGGAACATTATCAATTTCATTATGCTCTTATTAGTTGCTTAGTGCCTTTTGGCAGCTTTACCTAGTGCTTAAAGAAAAACAAATGTCTTATCTTGACTCGCTCCTCATAAATGCCCAAGTCAGTTGCTTGTGTGAGGGAGCAAACCTTACTAACTTACATAACATACTACTATATTATGTATGTATTTACTACAATGCATGGAATTTAAAACTTATTCATTTATTAGAAAAAATGACTATACATTTTATCTAAAACAAAAATGAAAGAAAATATAACTTTACAATCTATACAATCATAGAGAGTCTACATGTTTTATAAATATATCTCCAAGTATAGGCTTTGTTAGGAGATCAACAATCATCTATTGCATAATTGTGTACTATAAAGTAATTTCTTTCTATGCTATAATATTTTTGACAAAATTGTACTTTGTACTTATGTGTTTAGTTTTACCATGATACTTGGTATCCTTGGTGTTGTGTAACACCCTTATGTTTTTACCCATTTTTTAAGGATTTGATACAACTTATTTTTGTTATAATATTTATTTATGTTTTCGTAATTAGAATTTCATTTATTACTTGTTCAGCAATTAATAATGGAGATAGTACAAAAATACATATTTATGGAAATTATCATTCAATAGCATATCACAATAATTAAATTGTTGGATAATACTTATTGCATTTCAAAACAACAATATAATTGTCAATAGTACATAACAAAGTTCACAATTCTTTATTAAAACCCCAACTTATTACAAATAAATTTATTCATTAAAGGAAATGTAAGTCTTGATTTTCGTTGTTAACCATAACCATATTAATGTTTTGGATTACTTGCATAGAGCCTACAAATGGAATCTCCATCCACGTCCATTCCACCTTTAAAACCACATAGAGTATGGCATATCTTAATTCTAATCTAAACACAATATGATAAAGAAAATGATGAGAATTGACATTCAAAATAAAGATAATTGTTAATTTTGAAAGCTTATAAAGATTCAACTATCTCACGTATAGAAAATACTTTTTTTCTTACTTACTTTGCTTTAACCCATAGATTGAATAGTATCAATATAGAGTACAAAATATTAGTAAGCGTTAGATTTAAGGGTGGGTAAGGTTGGCTTGACTTGGCCTGAGCACTATTGGGTCGAGATGGGTCAAGAAAATTAAAAAAAAAAAATTAAAACAAGGTCGGGTCAAAATAGTATCTTGGGTCGGGACGAGTTTTGGAACAACCCTTTGTCCTTATCGGGTTCGGGCTGGCCCGAGGTGTATATATATATATATATAAAAAGATATGTACTAAATTGAAAAGAATTCTTTTTTAAGGGTCTTTTTATAATTTTAGCCAAAAAATTTTAAATATATTTTATAAATTATAAATAATTAGAAGGGTTCAAATTTATGTTAAGGTTTTTCTAAATATAATTATCACATTCATATAAGAAAAATAAAATTAGAAAATGTATATTTTTTCAATTTTTAACTACTATATTTGCATTTTTTTTCTATTTTCTCCCTTAAATTCATGTTCTTTTTATATCAATTGCATAAATTTTAAAAAAATAGTTATATGACTAAAGTAATTGAGTCAATATAAAAATAAAAATTTTAAAAAAATTTCTTAAAAAATAAAAAAATTGGCCCAGAGGCCCGATTGGCTTGTCCCTGACTCGATTTGACTTGATTATTATCAGGCCAAGTTTGGGCTGTGTAACACCATATTTTTCTAACTCATTTCATACATGTTTGTATGCTCACATGAAACATTTCATGAAGGAGGTGAGAAAAATCTATCAAAATAATACATTTTTTTACGTTGCGTCGTGTATAAAAATTTTATTTGATGTCACGTGGACCGTATGAGCTCATACAACACATTATCATATTTATTTACATGACTAAAACTCATTTGGATCATAAAATGTGACCTACAACTCATGGAACTCGAAGGGAAGCTTAAAATATGCATATTAAATTTCAGCCAAAATTTGCCCCTTTTCTGTCCAAATTTTGAAAAAATCATAACTAATTCTAGAAAAATTAAAATCATGCATTCTTTGCCATTCTGGAAAGCTAAGGATGTCTAATTCATATGAAAAATATGCCTAGACATAACATCCATCACAGAGGACGTTTGACATTCAAAATGGTCCAGAGATCAAACTGCCCACTAGTGCTGTCACAGATTTCTGTAGCAAATTTTGAAAATATCCAATTAATTTCAAAAAAATATAATCTATGAAAATAATACCAATATGAAAATCTATGAATGTTAGTTAGAGAGAAAAAATAACTCCAGACCAGTTTAGGTGGCCTAGACCTCAAAATTCAATGGAACAGTAACCGAAATCGGGTAAAACTCCTGATACTGGACAGATTCTTTAAAAATTCATATCTCCCTCTCTAGATATCCAAATGAGGTGCTTCTAGTTGGCACGAGTCACTGGGAATATCTAGTTTCTTTGTATAAAATTTAGTGGCAATTGGACGTCATTTGAGCCCTGTGTAACAGATTTCATTTTTAGACTAAATGAATAGTGCATTAGACCAAAACCAAAAAATTTGCCAACTTTAAAAATTCACCAAATATTCTGTAGATCTCCAAAAATTATATTTTTTAGCTTCCCAAAAAGCTCTCAACAAGTTCTAATTGTATGCAAAATCTTAGATTAAGAAAAACTCATTTGGCCAAAAAGTGATAAAGGAATCCATTATAGTAAATTTTGACTCCATATAGGGTACCAAAGTAACCAAATGGCTTTCCTTAAGGTTTGACACCTTTTGGGCAAGTCTAAAAGCATGATTAAGACTTGTGTAAGTTGACCAAATGGTCGCAAACTCCATGCATCTCATTTTGGTTATTTCATCCACACATATGCATAATTTCATCAAACCATCGATGAAGCTAATTTGCCATCCTATACCCATTTCACATTCCAATGACTACAAAATATATTCTCTTGTTCATACATGGCATAATATCATAATTACACATGGTTAAGAGGTCATAGACCATATACATCATTGGTTTACATCATTTGACATAATTATGACATTGAAAAACTAAAAACTATGCATTAGGTTATCAAACTCTTTTCTTCAAGGTGGTTGGCTTCCATTACCTTGTCCACTTGGTCCACTTATCATATTAGATCATTGGAGAGGAGGAAATGAGATTCAAAGAATCGCAATAGCTCATCTCCCATTCAATCATACATAATGGATGCAAAGAAGTCTCATAAATGCATGTATGGTCATATAGACATGTGCAAACATTCAAGAAGCATTTTCATCATTTAAGAAAGTCATACATAGCATACAAAGGCTTGCAAAGCAAGTGAATAGGTCTCATCTAATTTCTTGTAGATGTTGGACTTGCCTCACCAATTCTCGAATGCATTTTTAGACTCAACCATACTCTTGGGAGCCCATTTTGCTTTTGGGAGACTCTTTGCTTTGTCTCAACCAATCTTAAGGGTTCTTGACTCATCCTCACCATAGCTAAAGGTTCTTGGCCTCACTACACTCAAGCAAACCCAAGCACACATCAAAACATTATATGAAACATAATATGTCATCATAAAATTATAGCATATAAAATCATGTTAGCATACTTTTCATAATTGAAAATACACATACACACATTCTAAGGTAAGCTAAACACACCTCCATACATAAAAGAAGATGGAGAAAGCTACCTTATATACAATTACACACTTTTTCGTTTAAATCCAAGCTCCCCTTTTCGGACCCACACACACAAAAGTGTAGAAAAGTTTTCTCTTGGCCTAAACACAATTTATGGAAGCCAATTAAGTTCATGAACTCAATTCTAAAACCATACAATTTGCTTAGACACTAGGTTAGCTTGTAACCTCATTATGGTTTCATAATTGTACCTAATGAAGCAACACTCCTCAATTAAATTCTAGGCTCCATTCTTTCCTTTCAAATATGATTCTTGACTCCTTTTAAGCCTCTTGGAGTCATCACACAATCAAAACCAAGAGCCTAACTACATGTTGGTTTTTTAGGTCATGTTATGGAACATAAAGCATTAACTTACTTTCTATGGTTTCTAAATTTCTCCCAAGGCTTCCCCTTGTATTCATTCATCATATACGACTCAAAAATAGGTTTAGAAAAATTTAAAACTCTCCCTAGCTATGATAACCCTTCTTGGCTGAGACAATGGAGCATAATGGGTTCCATGGAGCTTGCTTTATTTTCTCAAGGGGAGATGCATGTGGGGAGCCTCTTAGGGATCTTAGGAACTCATTTAAACTCTTATCTAGGCCTAGGAATCATTGTACACAATCAAATTTTACAAAGTCCAATTAAAACCCTAGAAATTGCATCTTGAAATCTAATAGCTTTTTGTTAATTCTCCTTGCATATTCTTAATCTCCATACTCTTTTTTCTTAGAATCACCCTTGGTTCTGCCTAAAAATCAAATCCTCCTAGGGTTTCTTGAGTGGGGCGAAATGGTGGAGGAAGGGAAGGAAAGATATCAACCATGGATGAAGAAATTACCTTGTTTTCTTGCTTTTTCTCACTTGAATCTTGTTTTGTCCAAGTTCCTCTCTTCAAATCCCAAATTTTTCCTAAGTTTCTCCCTTAAAATAGATTTGTCAACTTCATTTTAATCAAAGGAAACAAAGGAAAATGGAGGAGAGGAGGTTTGGATGGAAGAAAGCATGAAAAACTATAAATTTCTTACCTTTTCCTTGCTTTTTCTCTTCCTTTCTTCTCCTCCATGGTGCACCTAAGAGAGCTGGTGTTTTCTCTGGTTTTTTGGTAGAATGGGTGATGCAAATAAAGGGGAGAAGAAATAAGAAACTTAAAGTGTGTTCAAGAAGCTTCCACTTTCTCAAAAATTTTAATTTTGCCCTTCATTTTTGGCATTTTCGTTTCTAACTTATTTTAGCTCCTTTTTTAAAACCGTTATTTTCATTATGAAATTTAGGTTCCCAATTTAGTAAAATGTCTTTGGAATCACTCGAATCAGGGCTAAAACCTTCCCAAACGAATTCATTAAAGTTCAGGTACACTGATGTTGGAAAACATCTACCAGAGGAGATTTAACTGTTCTGGGGCTTCCCATGGTTTTTAAGGCCTCTGAGAATCCCGGCAAACTCAAAACTTTCATTTAAAAAGCCCTCCTATGTGAATTTCAAAAATTGCTCAAAATTACAAAAATGCCATTACGTTTTGTAGGTTTTTCGTCAAAATTTATTTCTTCATTCTAGCTCCATTTTTTCTTCCATCAAAAGTTGTATCTAGTGAATTTTGTTTGTTGAAGGAGAAACTGTACGTTACATTTCTCACATTTTTTCTCGTTTTTAGAGAACCAGATGTTATTGGTTGGGCCGAGCCTAGGAGAAAAAATTTGTTCTTAAGTTGAAATCAGGTTGAGATTTAGGCTAAAGTGATTCCTAGCCCATCTCAGCCTGTGTACACCCCTAGTTAGATTAACTTTACATATACATCAAGTACTTGTAACACCTTTGCTTACTTGCTCTTATGTAGTCATCTAAGTCCATTTATAAGCCTTGTTTGCTTATAAACACAAATATGGATCTTAAAATTCTAAAAACATTCCTTTATTCCTTTTAGTATTTGTACATCTCATCCGTGAACTCTTATTTCATTCCAAGAATAACTATCTCGTTATTGGTAATTCCTTTTTATCAATTAAGATAATAATCAACGATAAAAATCACTTAAGTAAATTTTGGAAAAAATCTGATAGAGTTTTTCCTAAATTTCCATGCTATCCAAACCATAGTATGCTCACAATATAGAATAACTCATAGACAAAGAAAACATATACTATGATATAGAGCATATAATGCTAATAGGGATCCACATTGGCTATCAAATAACTACTTTAGGCATAATTAGTAACTCATCTCATCAATACATAAAATTTATGGAACATAAACTAATCTTTACTTTTCATCATTTGTAGGAAAATATACTAAGTTAATACAACACTGATCAATCTAATATAATACAAAAGTATGTAAAATTTTTAATCTATGCCAATGGCACATTCTTTAACTCCAGTTGTACTTATTGTGTACTTGTTCTTTGCTTTTCATTTGCTCATACTTTCACTTGACATTGGTTAGTGGGAAAAATGGAATGAAAAGTGAGATTCGAGAAAATCTTAGTAGTAATACTTAGTTCTAACTAACTACACATTTATGGATTTACAAGTTGTAATATCCGGTTCCTTGAAAATGAGAGATTATGTTATGCAACCATTTTGTGTTAAACTTGTGTGGTCTAGAATTGAGAATGGAGGGCTTTTTAAACCAAAGTTTTGAGTTCTCCAGGGTTCTCGGAGGCCTTGAAAACCATGGAAAGCCCCGGGACAGTTACATCCCCTCCGGTGGACGTTTTCCAACGTCAGTGTGCCTAAACTTTGGCGGGTCTATTCGAAAAGGTTTTAGCTCTGATTTGAGTGATTCCAAAGCCATTTTTCTTAATTGGGAACCTAAATTTTATAATGGAAAAGACGGTTCTCAAAAAGGAGCTAAAACGAGGGAGAAACGAAAATGTAAAGTATGTAGGACGAAATTGGAATTTTGGAAAAGTCACTTTTCCCTACCTATATATAAGTGGTGCCTCACGTTGCCCTCATTTAACTTTAGAAAATTTAGCCCCAAATCAAAAGAAGAACCCTAAGGGAGAGGCGCCCAAGAGAGGAAGAAAAAGGAGGAAGAAAGCCAAACTTAAGGTATGCTTTCATGATGTTTTTCTTGCTTTTCTTCATCTCCACCACCTCTCCTTCATACTCCTTTCTTTCCTTGGATTAAAATGATGTTCATAAATCTGATCCAAGGGAGATATTCAAGGGAAAGTTCGGATTTGAAGAGAAGAGCTTAGAGAAATCAAGATTCAAACCAAACTAAGCAAGAAAACAAGGTAAAAATGCACCCTATGGTTGATACCTTCCATGGCCTTTCTTCTCCATTTCGCCCCATATGTGTTCTGCCCTAGGGAGTTAAATTTCAAGCCCAACTAAGCATGATTCTTAGGTATTTGATGGAGAGGAATAAGAATATGCAAAGAAAACCAAGAAATAGGCATTAGAAATCAAGATGCAAAATCTAGGGTTTTAAGTGCACCTTCCAATTTCTGAAACTGTATGATGATTCCTAGGTCTAAGTAAGAGTCTAAATGAGTTCTTGAGACACCTAAGATGCTCCCCATAAGCTTCTTCCTTCAAGGAAACCAAGAGAACTCCAAGAAGCTCAAAGGAAGCCTATGTCTCGGCCTAGGCTTGTTTGTCTAGGTGGGAGGGAGTTTTAAATTTTTCTAAGGCCATCCTTGAGTCATATTTGATGAATGAAGATGAAGGGAAGCCTTGGAACAATTTTAGAACTCATGGGAAGTGATTTAGTGCCTTAGTGCCTTAGGTTCCATAATATGACCTAAAGAAGCAACATGGTGCTAGGCCTTTTGTCTCAATGATGTGATGACTCCAAGAGGCTTAAAAGGGGTCAAGAATCATATTTGATAAGAAAGAATGAGGCCTAGAAATCATTTGAGGAGTGTTGCTTCATTAAGTGTAATTATGGACCATAATGAAGTATATAGAGTAATCTAGTGGTTCATCAAGTTATGTAGCCTTAGAATGTGTTTCATGAACCTAATTGGCTCCCATAATTTGTATATAGGCCAAGAGAAACCATCTCCACCAATTTGTGGGTGTGTGGCCGAAAGAGGAGGCTTGAAAGCTAAAGAAAAAGTGTGTGAAATTGTGCAAGGTAGCTCTCCACCTCATTCTCTTTGCATTCTTGTGTGCATATGTATGTCTTAGTGTGCTTGCATGCATTCTTGATGCTTGAGAATATGCCACTTGATCCTTGTTGTCTTGAATGACCATGGTTGTGGAAAGAGCCCATAAGGGTGAGGTGATGCCAAAAGTCCCTTGAAGAAGGTGAGGAGATGCCAAAAGTCTCATGGCATGGGTGAGACAAGGCCAAAAGTCCCTTGAATGGGTGAGGCAAAGTCAAGAGTCCCTAGACCAAGAGTGAGGCAAATCCAAAAGTCCTAGAAATGGGGTGAGGCTAAACCAAAAGTCCCTAGAGCATGAAAGTAATCTTGACATGTGAATGTGGCATGGAATGGAATTTATTGCACACTTTATGCTTGTATGGTTATGCATTTGGTATATGTATGCCTTGAATGTGATGTAAATGGGTGTGTGAGCTATTGAGATTCTTTGAATCTCATCCCCTCCTCTCCAATGATCTAACATGCTAGGTGGACCAAGCACTTATGGTGAAGGGAGCCAACAACCATAAAGAGTAAGGAGTGACAAGTTTATATAGTATTTTGCCTATTTTGGAACCATAGTGATGGTTCGTAGTGTATATGAGGTTGTATATGTACCATGAACCTTGATACATGTGTAATTATACTATTATGTGTTGGTTAGATGTATGAAAATGATATATGCCCTATAGCACATATTTTGAGTATGTATGGCCGAAGTGTGCAATATGGGATTTTGATGAATGTATGCATAAGTGTGAGTTGAATGGCCAAAATGAGATGCATGAGGTTTGGGACCATTTGGGAAACTTACCCAAGTCTCAAATGTACTTTTAGACCTGCCCAAAAGGTGCCACAACCAAGGGAAGGCCATTTGGTAAATTTGGTACCTCATATGGAGCCAAATTTGACCATAATGGAACCTTATGTCACTTTTTGGCCAAATGAGTTAGTCTTGCCCTGAAACTTGGCATGAAATGAGGTCTCATTAAGAGCCTTTTGGGAAGCTAAAGATCATAATTTTCGGAAACCTAGAGAATATTTGAGGAATTTTTAAAGTTGGGATTTTTCATAGATTCTGGTATGGGTACTGTTCATACTAGCAGTTTTGAATTCTGTGTCACCCGATGGCCAAATGGTATCCAATGCTTATGAAATTTTATATGAATAAATTAGAGGTCATAATATTTCTGTGGCCATCGAGATCACCTCATTTGGAGGTCTAGAGAGGAAGATATGCATTTTCGAAGGTTCTGCCCAGTATCAGACATCTTGCCAGACCCGAGGTACTGTTTCATCGATTTTCGGGAGTTTGGCTTGATGTACTGATCTGGAGATATTTTTACTCTCTATTTAACATCCACATCTTTCCATAGTGATATCATTTGCAAGCATTGGATTTTTATGGAATTAGTTAGACATTTTTGAAGTCCATATCAGTAAACTATGACAGAATCAGGAACCCTCCGACCAGTAGATGATTTCGCGTGTCAAACGCATTATATAGGAGATTTTGAGACTTCTACATATTTTTACCATGAAGTAGACGTCTTAAGCTTTCCATAATGACTGAGATTACATGTTTTCGATTCTTATAGATTTAGTTATGAATTTCCAAAGTTTGTGACAGAAAAGAGGAAATTCTGGCCGAAAATACAAACATGGATTTCATATGCTCCCTTGCTTTCTACGAGTTGTAGGCCAAATTTGATGATGGAAATGAGTTATATTCATGTGTTTAAGTATGATAAAGTGATAGATGCTTTCATATGGCCTACGGGACTCCGAAAGGAAAATTTTACCAGTAGAGAAATGTACTTTTATTCATAACTTCCTATGCCACTATATTGTTTCCATAGAATAAACATAAGATGAGGCATGGGAATTGTATGAATTGAGTCCTAAAAGTATGGTGTTACACAAGTAATGAAAATGTAAGTATGCAAGGTCACACAAATTAGACATGTAAATTGATATATATGCTTTAACTTCTTATCATTGCCATGACATCTAGCTTAACTTAGGCTTTTCCTTTCGACTTATGGATGATCTACTGCATTCAATCCCGTGCCCCTTCATTTTTGGCCATAGGCCATAAGCTTAGCATGCAATACCTAGCTTGAAAACTAGTACAAACATCATAAAACATGTTATCACATATGGATTTACAAGAAATGAAAATGTAATCATGTAAGGTTACACAGATTAGACATGTAAATTGATATATATACCATAACTTCTCATCATGGCCATGACATCTAGCTTAACTTAAGCTTTTCCTTTAGGCCTATAGGTGAACTACTACATTCAATCACGTGCCCCTTAGTTTTTAGCCATAAGCCATAAGCTTAACATGCAATACCTGGCTTGAAAACTAGTACAAATATCATAAGACATGTTATCAAAGTAACCAATACATAGCAATACAATTCATGCCACACCATCATCATTCATGTAATGTAAGGAATAGTAAGCTACATGAAATATGTTTAATCCAGTACCAAAACTACTTACTCAAACTTGATCATCTTACTAGGACTGATTCGATCTCGCCACTTCCATGTGGAGTGGTCCCTTTAACTTGGCCTAAAACATCAAATTAGGCAAGATAGTTATTGACTCTAGCCTATTTAACCTTAAATTTTTAATATAAAGTGCTTGACTTAAATTAAATCCCTTTTTTGCACTCTTTATGATCTCATTCTCTTTCTTGGCACATTAAAAGCTTATTCTTTCTTAATTGGTTCCAAATTTAAAAATTCATAACTTGAGTTAGGGATCTCTAAATTTCACAATCTTTAACTTGTTAGAAAGTTCTCTACATGTACCTTTTCCTATCAAAATTTTAGAACTAAAAGATTTCATTTGGTCCCTTGATCCCTAAAATACTTCAAAAATTAGATCTAAAACAAGGCAAAATTTTGGTTTTGTCAGCTTTTTTAAGTTAATTTTAAAAATTCATTAAATATTCTATAGAGTTTCAAAAATTACTATCTTTGACCCAAATCAAACTTTTATATATCCTTTAAATTTATGTTAAATCTCAGCTAAAAACTTAACCTTTAAGGCCCTCACATGTAGACTTACATTTCTTTGCTCAAATGGTTCTGATTTAAGCAACTCAACATACTAATTTGCAAGTTCTAAGCAAAATTCCTTTCAACCAACTAACTTAGTAAACTAGTTCATTGCTTAAAATTTGCCTTATAACCTAAAATAACCATTTCACTTACCATTTTCCCTTATGGCCTTACTTATAATGCATTATGCCAACTTAGACCTCATCATGCATTTTGTAACACTATATCTATATAGGTCTCAACTCATAGCACAATTGGCATATAACACTTATGTTCATCAAAATAATACTTTTAGTGGTGGATAATTGCATTATTGTAAGCTAAATTAATTCATTCTTAGCTTAATGGACCATGTGAGTTTATCCAATTTATTTTCTATCCCTAACATATTTGTTCAATTAGAAATATCACAATTTGAATCTCAAAATTTGGGTCGAAGCCATAGAACATGAAATTGCATTACACTTTGCACGTATATAAAACTTATAATGTCTACTATATTTTTGTAAAATTTCATGAGCATTAGACTTCATTTGGCTCTTAAGTGATAGAGAAAACCAAACCGACCATATGAACAGTAACAGTAATAGTTTTTACATAATTTGGCCAATTTTAAAAAATCATAATAAATTCTATATAGCTCTAAAAATAGCTTTCTTTAGCTTTGTGAAAAGCTCTAGATGAGAGCTATTTGCTTACTAAATTTCATGTACAAATTCGTCCATTTGATTAGTTTATGGTTTAGGTCAAGAAAGTAGCCATTTTAGGGATCGTAATGGGGTCAAAATGCACTAAATGACCTTCTACTCATACCATAACCATTTGAGCATGTCCAAAAACATAAAAATAGCATAAAGAAGCATCCTAAATGATCTAAATCATCATACATCTCAAAACCACCTTCTTAGTTGTTCTTATACATATATGCATTAAGGCTTTAGGATGTCAAACTCTCACATAAGCATACAGTTGGTTCTAAATTTGGTTCCTACATCACAATCATATACTTTTATACATGCCTAAGTGCTTACATCTCATATATATCATATAGATACAAACTTTGACATCAAAATACATAAATTTCCTATCCTTTTGTCAAAGTCTTATCTTCAATGTGCTTGGCTTCCATTCCTTACTCCATGTGGCTTACCTAGACATGGTTAGACATAATATGGGGAAGAGTAAGATTTAAAGAATCCCAATAGCTCTATTACCCTTTCAAGCATACTATATGACATATTTTCATGTCTAAGAATGCAAACATGTAATGAAAGCTTCTAGTGAACATACATAAACATTTTTCAAGTGACATAATCTCATTCAAATCAAACATAGGTTCTTGGGACTTTTGGTTTGGCCTCACCCAATTTCTTTAAGACTTTTGGATTAGCCTTGTGATACCTTAACCATTTAGCCTACTTATTCTATTACAAGGCCTAACTTCCATCACTTATATGAAAATAATGCATAAATAATAGAATTAAATTGCATTACGTATGACCCAAAAATTTCATTTCATGCTTCATAAACCATATGAGCTCATCCATATCATTTTCCATCCATAAAAAATTTATGCAAGTCATACACATTACAAAACATCATAAGAGTTTCAGATTTTGAACCATGCTTCACTAAAAGCCATAATTTCTCTCAGGTTACAGGGGTAAATTTTTGACATTAACTTTGAAAAATCATAATTAATTTTTAAAAAATCAAAATCAAGCAAATAATAGCTTTCTGGAAAGCTCCGAATGTCAAACATAGGCTAAAAATAATTCTAGACCATGAAACATCTACTAGACCATGAATGACAATAGAATAGGATCAAAGGTCTAGCTGCCTAGGTTTGCTATCACAAGTATCTAATATAAACTTCAAAAATCCATCTCTAATTTTAGAAAAATCAAAATCTAGCAAATCTGATCATTTTGAAAAGCCGTGGATGTCTACTTTTGACTAAAAATAATTCTAGACCAATGCCATGGCCTTAACACATGAAAATTGATGGAACAATAACTTGGTCAAGCTACATTACTAGTACTGTCATGCAACTTCAAAAATTCATTCCTCCTTCCACAAAGCTCCAAATGAGGTGATCTTAATGGCCATGGAAATCTTATAATGTCTAATTTATTCTTGTAAAATTTCATGAGTATTGGACTTCATTTGATCCACGTGTGACACAGAGAAGTAAACTAACTAAATGAACAGCAACCATACCATTTTTGCATAATTTAAAAACTTTAAAAAATCATAATAAATTCTCTAGAGCTCCAAATTAAGTGCTCTTTAACTCGGTGGAAAGTTCTAGATGAGACCAACTTTTTGGCCAAATTTCATGAAAAAACTCATTGATTTGATCATACTTTGGTTCAACACACAAAATAATCAAATTTGAAGTCTCAAAAGGGATTTTAAGGCACCAAAAGCTCTTCTTGAATTTCCATAACCACTTGGACAAGTCTAAAAGCATAAATACCATATATAAAAGCATGCCAAATGATCCAAATCCTCATGGAGCTCAATCTCACCTTGCCACATGCATACATACATAAGTACATCATATCACATAAGGGCAAATGAGTGGCAAACTCTTACATTCTCATTCATCTAGCTTCCACATTGATACACACACAATTTATATATATATTAGAACATTCTCAAGGGTTTACATCATACATACATCTCATGGTTACAATTATTGACATCAAAATACAATCAAAAAGGCCATTTCTCTATCTCTTTGTCAAAGTCTTGCTTCTCAAGGTTGTTGGCCTCCATTTCTTTATCCACTTGACTCACCTAGACATGGTTAAACATGTGTTGGGGAAGAGTGAGATCCAAAGAATCATAATAACTCTTAACCCTTTCAAACATACATAATGGATGCATATACAAGCAAAGGAATGCATGCATGATATTCAAGCAATTAATGATCATGTATAAATCATTTCCTGGGCACATTAACTCATACATAACAAAAGTAAGCTCTCAAGGGCATTGGTTTAGTCTCACCCACCTTTCTTGCAATTTTTGGATTTGTCTCATCCACTTTCAAGGGACTTTTGATTTAGTCTCACTCTTCTTAAGACTTTAGGCTTTGTCTCACCTATTCCTAAGGATTTTTGGCTCATTCTCACCCATGCTAAGGGACTTTTGGCATAATCAAATCTATTTAAGCCAAAATATATTCATAAAACACATTTCAAGATCAACATGGTACCATGGCATGGGGATAATAGCTAGAAATGTTTCTCATGGCATAAACATACATATAAGCACTCTAAGACAAGCAAACATCTAAGCCATACATGAGAGAAAGGTTAGAGAGCTACCTTGAAGTAAGAATACAACACTTTCCTCTTGAACTCTTCTCCCCTTTCTTGGCCAAGCCTGTCATTAAGTGGCCTTGGGTTCTCTTGGACTAGACACATCAAAAGAGATATAAATCACTAATGGAAGTAAGCTTTGGCATCATATACATTCTATGTGAAACTACTTTGTTCTATGGCTCCATTATGACCTCATGAAGCAATTATGAGAATTTATGATCTTGGATCCCATTTCTCATTCATTTTAAGTCTCTTGACTTCATTTAGACTCCTTGGAGTCATCACAAATTCATTCCCAAGAGCTTAGACATAAGTTGCTTCTTTAAGTCTCATTATGGAGCCTACACCTTTATCTCACAAACCAAGGCTTCTAAATTCTTTTTAAGGCTTCCTTTGATGTTCTTCCACATATTTAATCCCTTTCTAGCCTTAGAAAAATTTAAAACTCTCCATAGGTGCATGAAGAACTCTTGGCTGAGACTATGCAAGCATATAGCGCCCATGGAGTTTGCTTGCTTTCTCTTAGGGAATTGGCACTTGTGAAAGCTTCTTAGATGTCTTGAGGACTCATATATACCCTTAGATAACTTAAATTACTATTAGGAAGCTTTATCTTGCCCTAGGAGCAATTAAATCCTTAGGTTTGCTAACTTACAATCTAATGCTTCTTATTTAATTTTAATGGCATCTTTTTAATCCTCACACTTTATAACCCTTGGTTGTATCAAGAACACATGAAGAAAAACTCTCCTCCTCACTTTCCCTCTCTAGGCTGAAGTTAAATGCTTAGAAACATAAGATTTTGCAAGTGTTTTAAGTAAAATCTTATCTTAAAATGAAACTCTCTTCATGTAGATTATTTTCCACTAATTGATTTCTTGAAAAGAGTTTCTTTTTGGCTTAGGTCAAACCTGAATCTTCAAGTTTTCAAGAAAAGAAAACTACTATTAGAGAGCTCTTAGAGAGAGGAACAACTTTCATAATTGGCGCGGGATGAAATGGAGTCATTTACTTTCCTAAACTAGAGCTTAAACTTCTTCTCTCTCCCTTCCCTTAATGTCACACAATGGTTACTCAAAATTTTTAAAATGGAAGTTTGGAGAAGGTGATGAGGTGTAATTTTATTTAATAAGCCTCTTTACAATTTTTCAAAATGATCATTTTGTCCCTACGATCCTGTTTGCTCCATTTAGGCTCATTTCAACTCCTTTTTAAAAATCATCTTTTTCATCATAAAATTTAGGTTCTTTTTTTATCCAAATTGGATTTAAAACCTTCCCAAACAAATTATTCAAAGTTTGGGTCAACCAACACTCTAAAACATAAACTGGAGGGGTTTAAACCATCTAGGGGTTTCTATGGTTTTTAAGGCCTCTAAAAACCCCAAAAAACTCATTTTTTCCATTTAAAAATTCTTCCTTTGAGTTTTCTAAAAAATTCTCAAAATTATGAAAATGCCACTACATCTACATTAAATTTTGTCTAGTTATTTTAGGTCTGATTTTAAGACACCTTTGCCCTTGGAGTCTAATTATTTGAGGTCTAGATTATTGCTCTAATTTTAGTAAATCTCAAATCATTCTATCTGGGGGACTTCCTTTTATATCTAGTGCATTTCGTACATTTACAAAAAAACTAGACATTACGTTTTTCACATTTACGGAGGAACTAGATGTTACAAGCCTTACCCACTTTTAGGGACTTTTAACTTAGCCTCACTCTTTCTTGAGACTTTTGACTTTATCTCACTTATTCTTAGGGACTTTTAGCTTTTTCTCACCCATTCTAAGGGACTTTTGGCATAACCTCACCCATTTAAGTCATCTTGCATTCAAAACATGTTTCAAGAAGCATAATGGTACCAAAGCATAAATTCAATAGCTATAAACATATCTCATGGCTCAAACATACACACAAGCATCCAATGACAATCAAACATCCAAGATATGCATACAAGAAAGGATAGAGAGCTACCTTGTATCAAGAACATAAACTTTTCCTTTGCTTTCTTATTTTCCCTTTTTAGCCTCCCACCTACACCTAGGGGGATCTTGATTTGCTTGGCTTAGACATATCAAATAAGACACAATTCAATCATAGAAACTCATTCTAGCTTCATATAAACTTTATACAAGCTTACTTGGTCTTATGATATCATTATAGTTCCATATAAAGGTGTAACACCATAATCCTATGACTTATCTCATGTCACTTGTAGGTTCAATTCCATGAAGTATATGAATTCTCAAGAAAAAAGGCATTAAAATATTAAATTATCTTGCATTGCGTAACGAAAATTTTTTTCATTCAGTGTCTCGTGGATCATATGAACTCATTCATCTCATTCTTATATTTAATTACACAAATACAACTCATAAATATCCGAAGAAATGGCCTATAACTCGTGCAAGTGGATGGAATACATGAAATTCAAGAGTGCACCTCAGACTGATTTTCCAAGTTACTGTTACAAATTTTGAAAAATCATAACTAATTCTAAAAAAATTAAAATCATGCATACTTTACCATTATAGAAAACTATAGATGTCTACTTTATTCTAAGAATATATCCAAAGCACAAAAGGGGCTTCTAGCCACTAAAAATTGATAGAACAGTACCAGAGGTTGATTATTGTTACTGGTACTGTCCTCCAACTTTAAAAATTTATATCTCCCTGCTCAGAGGTCTAATTAGGGTGATCTTAGTGGTTATGAAAAACTTATCATGTCTAATTTATGTATGTAAAATTTCATGAGCATTGGACATCATTTGTCCTATGAATGACACAGCCTAAGTTTCTGACTATATGAACAGTGTATGCATTAGTTCAATAGAAAAATGCCAATTTTGGAAATTCATAATTAATTCCATAGAACTCCAAATAATATGCTCTTTCACTTCTCAAAAAGCTCTGGATAAGATCTATAAGTGTACCAAATTTCATGGGAAAATTTGTTCATTTGGTTAAATCTTGATATTGGGTTGCAAAATGGCTCATTTTGTGTCATATAAGGGGTCCAAATGGTCCATTTTGAGTTCTAAGGCAACCATGACCACTTGAGTACATGGGAATGCATCAAAATGACCTTCTAAACTTGTCTCAAAGATGCATAAACCCAAAAATTAAAAACTCACTCTCTCACCTCATGCCATACACAAGATTACACATGCTTTACATTGACATTCACTACCCAAAATGCACATTACCATTCATTTGGCACTAAAACTCATACATACATCAAACATTTAGGTAATACATCTGCTCATATGATTATACAACAAATTCATCATAGAATTATATCACTTGTCATACATAGGGCTACAAAAGAAGCAAAATGATAAATACTAAATTCTATATGTTTTTACCCACATTTATTATTGATTTTAATGATCAATTTGAGCTTAATTGGATTTCTTATGCAATATTTGAATTTGTGGTTAATTTTGGAAAATAATAAAATTTTGAATTAATTAAGAGAATTTTTGGATTTAAATTTCTAATATTCTATTTTCCAAAATTCTTTGATGATTAAATATTTTCAAACCTTAAAACATTTTGTGCAGAATTGTTGGGCAATTAAATTGTGAAATTAAGGTGGATTAAAGGAAAAGATTGGAGCATAATTCCCATTTATTTTTTTTGAATGGCATATTTGTAATTAATTAATTAGGTCTCCATTTTCTTATTTGCTGGCAGAAAAATCACGTGGAGGGCTGCTACTTCTTTTACCTTCTGGCTGAATCAAATCTACATGCATGTGAATAATACAACAGTGAAGAAGCTAAGCAGAATGCATAAATCGAGCTAAGAGTTTCGGCTGGAATGAGCTGCACGAGGAAGCTCCAGAACGTGAGAAGCTTGCATGAAGAGAAGGATGATGTGTTTGCTTCTGTTTGAGGAGGAGAAAAAAACGGGCAGCAGCTCACAACTCGAAGCAAATAAAAAGAAGAAGAAGTAGAGATGGAGCAACGCTGGAATAACGCTAGACTAGGCAGAGAAAACTCTCTTCGGTCTGAACAGCAGAACAGAGCACGTTGCAGCTGGAGAAAGGCGAGCTGAAGGGAGGAGGCTGAGCACGAAGAAGCTGAGCTGAAGGAAGGAGGATAACGCATTATAAAGCATGTAGTGCAGAACGTAGAGATCATGCAGGAGCTAACGTAATGGCTGCAGCAGCTGGACGAAGCAGAAACGCACGAGCTAAACGAGCTGAGAGCAAAGCAAAGAACAACGCTGCAAGCTGGAGAAAATGAATGAAGAAAAGAACTGTGGGTTCTGGAGTAAAGAAGAAGCAGTAGTCAAGGAAGCTGAGATGAAGAGAAGCTACACTTTTAACACGTTAAAAATGAGCTGAAACAGAAGGAGCAAAATAGAGGTTCAAGCAAGCTGAATGAAGAGCTGCAGATCGAGGAAGAGAAAGTCGATGAGTGGTTCTACGTAGAGCAGATGCATGGGAGAACTAGTTGCAACCAAAGAGAAGGAGCTGAACAAACCAAGCAAGCCACAAACAGAAGCTATAAGAATGAGCTGAAAAACAGAGCATGAAACAGCAAGCTAAGCATAAGCTGGACGATGCTAACGCTGAAGAAACAAGAAGCTTGAAGGCGCTGATGCTGGAAGCTCACATGAAGAGGCTTTCACGTGCAGAATAATTAATGAAAAGCAGCAGCATGGAATTATATTAGAAACGTGATTTCAGCATGCAAAGCTTACGTGGTGTTAATCAATTAAAAAGTCACGTGAACAGCAGCAAGTTAAAGCGTCCAGAAGCATTCCAAGGAGGATTCATACATCATTCACACCTCTCACAATCCAGCGCAGCCACGCCTCTGAATTATCAACAGAGTTTGCTCCATACACGCCTCAAACTCTCAGCCAATCCTTGCCTATATATAGAACCATTCACTTGTTCAAAAAGGGGTGGCTTTGCAAAGAAGAGAACAAGAATTCTGGAACGTGCTTTTGAACGAGGAAAAGGAACAGAAAAGGGTGGTTTTGAACGAAGAAGAGGAGAGTCCAGGGAGCAGTTTTTCTTCGTGATTTATCCATGGCTAATCCCATCAACTCTTCTTCAATAAAAACCTCCATGGAAGCTTAATTCACCCATGGTGGCTAGCTGAAAATTGGAAGCTCCCAGATGAAGATTTGAGCTCTATTTTTTTCTACAAAATTGGATAATTATTCCTTACTATGTCTTTTAATTTCCAGCATTAAATCTTTGATTAATTTGACTAGGTTTAGTTAATTGATTTAGGAATTTAGTTGCTAAAATTTTGTTAATTTGTTTTATGAATTGAATTTGATTTTGAAATTTTGATTTTGAAATTTTGATTTTGATCATCATATGCTTATAAAAAAAATTCCAGAATTAAAGTGCAATTTGCTTTCAAATTCCTCTTGATTTTGGGTTAATTGATACAATGGTTATTGGATTAATTAACTAGAAATTGTGTGCAATTAAAGGCGTGAGGAATTAATTAATCTAATTGGTCAATTAGTATCTTAAGTAAATTGTGCATGTGATTCTATTAATCAATTGAATTTGGTTAAAGTGTGTTCTTGTTCTTAATCCAATCAATTAGTTATTCAAGGATTCTTGTGGTTGCAAATTCCTTGTATAATTAATAAATTGAGTATTGGATGGTTATTCAAGAATTTTTATAAGGAATATACTAAAAAGTAAGGAATTGATTCCAATTTTAGTAAAATAAATCAAGGGCAAGGATAATTGAATTCTAGGGAGTCCAATGCAAAGCTAGCTACCATATTCTCTTAATTGTTCATCTCATTTAGTTTTAAAGTCTTTTGATTTTTGTCAAATAAATTTAGTTCAATTTAATTCTAGTACTTCAACCCCAAATTAAGTTTCAGTAGCAATACTTAGAATAATCTTTCCATAAACAAATTAAGGCATAAACTCCAAGGGAGATGACCTAGGATTGCACCATTAACTATAAAAATTTATTTTGCTTCCTAGTTTTATTTGAGATTGAACGACACAATCGTCACAAAACTAGACAAATTGTTATCGATTTCTTATCTTCCAACTTGATGGCTTCCATTACCTTGCTCATGTGATCCACCTAGCATGTTAAGACATTGGAGAGGAGGGAATGAGATTCAAAGAATCCTAATAGCTCATCTCCCTTTCAATCACACATAAAGAATGTGATACAAGTCTTAAAAATGCATGTATGGGCATAATGGAATATGTAATCATTCAAGAAGTATTCTTAGTATTTGAACAAGTCACACAAAGCATACATAGGCTTGTCAAGCAAGTGGATTAGCCTCATCCATTCTCTTCAAGGTTCTTGGACTTGTCTCATCCTTTTGTTAAAGGCATTGAACTATGCCTTACTCTTAGGAGACACTAGGCTTTGTTTTAACCATTTTTAAGGGTTCTTGGCTCATCCTCACCATGGTTAGAGGGTTCTTGGCCTCTCTACACTCAAGCAAACCAAAGTAAGCATATAAAATATCATTTGAAAACATAAGGTAACATCATGGTACCATCGAACATAGACCTATGCTAGAATACTTTTCATGGCTTAAAATACACATACACACATTCAAAGACAAAGTAAGCAAACATTCATGCATGAGAGAAAGTGGAGAGAGCTACCTGTGATACACAAGCATACTTTTTCTCTTGAAATTATGCTCCCTTCCTCGGCCTCACACATACAAGGATGTGGGATTTGTTTCTCTTGGCCTAAACACAATATGTGGAAGCCAATTAGGTTCTTGGAATCATTTCTAAAGCCATACATCTTCCTTAAACACTAACTTGGTCTAATAGGTCCTTTATGGTTCCAAAATACACCTAATGAAGCAACATCCCTCAATTGAGTTCTAGGCTCCATTCTTTCATTTCATTTATGATTCTTGACTCCTTTTAAGCCTTTTGGAGTCATCACACAATTAAAACTAAAAGCCTAATTAGGTGTTACTTCTTTAGGTTTTATTATGGAACCTATGCTACCAATTTATTCCCTAGGCCTTCCAAATTTTGTCCAAGGTTTCCCCTCATCTTCACTCATCATATATGACTTAAAAATGGGTTTGAAAAAATTTAAAACTATCCTTAGATGCCTTGAACCCTTTTGGCCAAGCCTATGCATCTTCTTGGCATCCATGGAGCTTGTTTTGTTTTTTTGATGGAAGATGCATATGGAAAGCCTTCTAGGGATCTTAAGAGTTCATCCAAACACTCATTTAGGCATAGGAATTATTGTATCAAATCAGATTTTACAAGGGACACTTGAAACCCTAGGTTTTCTATCTTTATTTTTCATGGTTCTTTTGTTGTTTTCTTTGCATATTCTTATTCTCCTCCCTTAAATTCCTAAGATTCACCCTTGGTTCTACCCAAAATCCAAGCCTTCTTGCAGCTCCTTATGTTGGACCTACCAAGAAGAGAATGGGAGAAGGAGTAGCTACCATAGGAATGAAGATTTACCTTGTTTCCTTAGCCTTTTTTGCTTGTTTCTCACTTTGCTTGGCCTCCTCTCTTCAAATTCGAATTTTTCCCTCTGTTCTATCCTAAAAAAGACCTAAGAACTTTAATAAAATCATAAGAAAGAAGGGAAAATAGAGGAGAAGAAGTTTGCTAAAGAGAAAGCATGAAAAAAACTAAGAAAATCCATGCCTCTTCCTTGTTTTTCTCCTTCCTTTCTTCTCCTTTGGTTTAGGGTGGAAACAAATGTGGCTAAATGAATGAGGAAGTGGGGCATGACCTATATATAGGTAGGTTAAGAAACATTTTTCAAAAATTCTAATTTAGCCCATTCGTCTTGGCATTTTCGTTTCTAGTTTGTTTTGGCTCCTTTTTGAAAATCATCTTTTCCATTATAAAATTTAAGTTCCCAATTTAATAAAATGCCTTTGGAATCACTCAAATCAGAGTTAAAACCTTCCTAAACAAATCCGTCAAAATTCAGGTCAACCAATTTAGGAAAACATCCACGGGAAGGGTTTTAATTGTCCTAGGGCTTTCCATGATTTTTAGGGCCTATGAGAACTCCGAAAAACTCAAAAATTTCATTTAAAAAGCCCTCCTGTGAGAATTCTAAAATTTGCTCAAAATTACAAAAATGCCATTACATTTCGTCAACCTTTTGTTACAATTTATTTCTTTATTCTAGCTCCATTTTTCATTCCGTTTGAGCCTGAGATTCTCATTTTTAGGAGACTAGAATGCTACTTAATTTTTTGGGACCTTAACTAATTTATTTCAGGGGACTTGCTTTGAAAACGTATTTGTTTCTATTATTTTGATGAAAACTGGACATTACAAAGGGTATAATGAAGCAACTCCTAGAATTTATGATCTTGGCTCTTATTTCTCTTTAGAGTCATCACAATTTCAATTCAAGGAGCTTAAAGTTAAGTTGCTTCTTTATGCATTAAAAAGGAACATAAACTTCCATCTCAAAAACCATGGTTTCTAAATTCAAACCAATGCTTCCCTTGGTGTTTATTAATTATATCTAGATCATTCCTATCCTTCGAATCAATGAAAAATCTCCCTAGGTATTTGTTCTTATCCTTGGCCCAGACATAGAGTAACTCAGGGACCCATGGAGTTTGCTTAGTTTTTTTTAGAGAAATGGCACTTGTGAAACTTCCTAGATATCTTAAGAACTCATACATACTTTTACATAGGCTAGATTATAATTAGAAAGCTTTAAAATTTGCTAGGTGCAACAAAAACCTTAAGTCATATAACTTAAATTCTAAAGTTTCTCTTTTAAATCTAATTGCATATTCTTGTTTCTCATGCTTGAAAACCTTTGTCTCTACCTTGCTATGACCTTATTTCCTTCTTTCCTTAATAGGCCTAGGGTTAGTTGAAACACATAAGATAAGAAGGAGACAAGATGAAGCAAAACGATCCATGGTTCTTCCCTTATTTGCAAGCTTTTCTAAGGAGCTTTCAAGTGTTTCTAATCTCTCCTTAAATTTCTCTCCTCAACAGCCATGGAATAGCTCTAAATAGGTCATTAAAACTATAAGAAAAGAGAGGAGAAAGAGGAGAAGAAGTTAGAAGAAGGAGAAAGCATGAAAACCATAGAATTCTTACACTTTTTACTTGGTTTTCTCTTCCCTCCTTCCTCCCTTTTGGTGCGCCACTTCAAGGAGTCTTAGAATCTAGTTTTAGGTAGAGCAAAGTTGGTTATAAGGAGGAGAAGAAGTGGGATGTGTTTTAAGGGCTAGAGGGCTTCATTAAGTCACTTTTTCAAAATTTCTATTTTGTCCTGAAACTTGGTTTCTTCCATTTGGACTCATTTCAACTCCTTTTCGAGAACCATCTTTTTCATCATGAAATTTAAGTTCTTTAATTCATAAAATGCCTTTGGTTTCACTCAAATTAGATTTAAAACCTTCTTGAATGAATCGTCAAAGTTTTAGTCAACTAACGCTTTAAATTACAAACCGAAAGAGTTTTAATCATTCTAGGGGTTCCTATGATTTTTAGGATCTTTGAGAACCCCAAAAACTCAATTTTTTCATTTAAAGATCCCTCCTTTAAGTTTTCTAAAAATTGCTCGAAATTATGAAAATGCCACTGGCCTCTGTAGCTTTCTGTTTAGCCATTTTTGCTCTGATTTTGGGCTATTATTAGCTTTATATTCTCATTTTTAAATGTCTAGATCATTATTCTAATCTTGTTTAACCTCTAATAATCTCATTTTGGAGTTTTCCTTTTATAACTCATTGGTTCTAGTTCAGTTTTAAAAAGACTGAGTATTACACATTCTACTGAATTTAACTTCTAGGCTTCTAATTCTCATTATATATAATCTATATAACTCTAATGAGATTCATTAGAGCCATCATAAGCATGCTTAAACTTGCTTAGAATCACATTGCTCTTCAATTGCCTTACTTGAACCCTAAAGATTCAACTTTTAAAATGTGGCTCCTAATTTCAAACAAGTAGTTTCCTTGGCGTGCTTATGTCATTATAAGACTATCCAAGTCATTATAATTAATTGAACATCTTTCTAGATCCATCAACCTTTCCTAGGCCTAATGGGTATTCATGGAAACCTAACTTAGAGATTTTGTAGATTCAACCAAATCCAAGCCTAGATTCTTAATCATTGCATCTTAAAACATCTAAATACATCAAATGGTAATTGAAACGACATGAATTCTAGCCCTTTATACATTAGGCTAAAAATCCCCTCTTATTTATTCTTCCTTGGTGTGTTTTTCTAATGATTCAAGCTAGAATCAAGGCACTTTAGTGTGAGATTCATGTTCTACAACCTTCTAAACCCTAAAAACTTACAAGAAAACATCATTTCTCTTTTCTTCCTATGGTGGTCAAAATTATAGGGTCTTAGGGTACCAAGAAATTTTAAGATTTATGGTTTGAATCTTACCTTATTTTGAAACTCTCTCAACATAGATTCTTTTGCACTAATTGGTTTCTTAGAAGGAGCCTTTTCTCTCTCTAGATTAAATCTAAACATCTTTTCATAAAAATAAATACACCACTATATAGCCCTTTCTATGTAGATAAACTTTCCTAACTATAGCTGAATGAGCAAAACACATTTACTTATCTAAAATGGGGCTTGTTTTCTTTTTCTCTCCTCCTCCTTACAAGATGCCATGGCTATGATAGTTCAAGTATTTATACATTTCATACCCTTCGTCTTTAATCTTATAATAATTCATTAAGACTAATTAAGGTTCATTTTATATTAATTAGGTCAAATTTGAATTAATGAGTTTTAATTGTATTATTATTAAAATTAGGTTTAAATTGCTATTATTATAATTTTCCCAACAGGGACTCAATTACTTGTATTCTTTGTTTTACAAATTAGATGAACCAACAAAGGGAATTGGAAATTTCATTATTTAGCTATGGATGGATGCTGGTTTATTTTATTTCATAATTAATATTGTATTTCTTCTAGAAAAATTCTAAACCATTAGATGTTCCCAGCCCATCTGATTCTTAGTTTCCTCTTTGGCCACCTTAGTCAGATTATTCTTGTTTTGTTAGTTGTCATCTCTAGAGAGGTTTTTAACTATATGGACATATTTTCCTTTAAAGCAATTTTCTGTAATGGCTTTCTAAATTTCTTTTATAATCAATTTGAGACTTGAACCTGATATTAGATTAGAGTCTCTATTCTGATATTACAAACTGGTTTGAATTTAATTATAGAATGAATTTTTATTTCTTTTTCTCTCTGTATTCATGTTAATCTTTATTATGCTAGTTGGATGATTTGAGTTGCATGATTACTGATTTGTTTGCGTTATCTAAGAGCCAAGTTTGATTTAACTGGTTGATTAATTGAATAAATTCATTTTGTTACCACATTGAGGTTTTTGTATGCGTATCCTAGTTGTGTGCAAATGAGGATCGTTTTATGTTGTTAAATTGAGTGCAATTATGTTAAAATTAATGACACAAATTAATAAAAAATCCTAGGTGGTAGCTTAGAGACATTAGACATTAATAATTAAGGAAATAAAATTGAACCAAAAGAGTTTTTAGATGACAAGGAAAGAAAGATATCAAGGGAATGATTCTGACATTGATTACATTTCAATAATTGTTTAATTTTTATTAGTTGATTTTTTTATTTTTGTTTGTTCTTTCAATTTTGTATAGAAACCCCATTTAATTCAATTCTATTTTTGCAAATTCTTAATCTAATTGATTTGATCAAAAACTCCTTGAGAGACAACCTGGTAGACACTTTACTGCAAATCAACGAATTATTACTAATTTTGGCTTGTTCGACAACCATGAGTAATTTTGTTTACCAAGTTGCCACGAGGGAGCTTCAAATGATCATTCTAGAGGCTAGAGGAAGGAGAAGGAGTCTTATGTCATCTTTTTTAAAATTTTCAAAATGAGAATTTTACCCTAGTTACTAATTCTCTCCATTTTGGCTTATTTTTTTGGGCTTTTTCAAGATCTAATTGCTCCCTACACAATTTCAAGTTCTCTTTCACATAAAAACATTATTTTTGGGGCTTAAATGACTTAAAACAGTGGAAAATGGCTTTGTTTATTGTCACCATAATGTCTATCGCATTTTGTGTGTCATAAGGGTTTTAATTGATTTTGACAATTTGTATGGTTTCCAAGATTTCTAAAAATCCTAATAAGTTTAATTTTAGTATTTAAAACTCTTTTCCTTGAGTTTTTAAAATTTTGCTCAAAATCACAAATTTGCCATTAATTCTTTATTCAATCATATATAGCTATTTTGGCACCATTTTTGCACCGCGTCTGATTTCATAACCCCATTTTTTGACATCTTAACTGTTCCTTAACTCTTGTTATACCTTCTGTCACTATTTAGTGAAACCTTTTATAGTTATCTATACTTTGCCTTTAACTAATTCTTAGCCCTAATTCCTTATCTTACTAGGCTTCTAAACATGTAAGGCCCTTAATTTAACCCTAACTAGGAGTTTGACCCAATATAAAAATACTAAATGTTACATTTCACCCCTTGTAAATAAAAATTTTGTTTTCAAAATTTAGACATAGTCTAGGGTTGTTACTTCTTTCTCAACTCGTCATTCCATCTCTTAAGTTACTCACCTTGGAGATAAGACCTCTTTTGGATCATTTACACTAGAGGAACAATCCTGTTACTAAACTACTAGACTTTGTAACTTATTATTCTCTTTGTTGTTATAACAACTTAGGCTATTAATTGATTTTCATTCTTATAATCTCTAACATGTGAGGGATCTACCTGTCATTTTCTCTTTGCTAAACATAGGGTTAACCCTGGGTTCAGGCCTATATTAGGAGTTAAGGTTAACTTATAAATGATTGGTCCAAGACTAGATCACTTGGGATTGAGCTCTTTTATCTTAGTGGACCTACTATTGCTGGTGATTGGAGACACTTTATTGAATACAATGTCTCCTACCTCTCACTTTCATGGCCTTCTTTCTCATTGGTATATCTTTCTCTAGTTGCTACTAGTTGTTAAGAGCTCCTTACTAATTCCTTGGATCTACCAAAAAGTTTAGTCTACTTGATTAGCTAGTAAACTTTCTCACTTAACTTATCCCACATTGACTAGACTTTTGCTTTCTCCCTTATAAGGCCTTGGAAAAACACCTTTAGGTACTAGGATTGTAATAGTCATTAATTGTTTAGTCTATTCAAGTAACCTACAATTCCCATCTTCTTTTATTGATCATACTCCAACATGTCCTCTAGGTTAGGGCCTTTCCATAACCTAATTTCTATATAAGTACTCTATACTATACTAGTCTTTACCATTAGGACCTTTTGTGGTTTTTTCATTTTTAATTCTTAATAGTGATGCCATTGAAACTAGCTATAGATTCTTTGTGGGATACTTTTCCTCATTTAGTCTTAACAGGAGGCATATACTACCATTTTCCTTGCTATATAAGAATATACCTAGACCTTTCTCTAAAAATATTACTAATATGCATAAAAGTCTCTTTCTCTTAGGTCAAATATGATCTATATTGGGTAATGGCTATTTAACTTTTCCTTTTAAAATTGTTCTCTCTCATTTCTTAACTCATAGAACTCACCTATCTTTCTAGTGAGTTTAAACAGTGGCTTAGCTATTTGAGAAAAGCTTTGATAACTTTTTTGTATTAGATTGCCAGACTTAAGAGATCTCTAATCTTTGAAACTAAAATTATCTAAAACTGTACTGACCTCTAAAACTAAACTTATATGTAAAAACTATCCTAGGCCATCGTTGCTCAAGAGAACTACTACAACTATAACTCTGGGCTTTCTGTAGCTTGTGGGATCTACTATAATCTTTGGGTTTATTACAACTCTTTCTAAGTCATACTAGGGTCTATTATAACTAGTTGTACCATGCTTGGATCTACTACGATCCATCTCTAGGAGATTTCAGGGCCCAAAAATACTATCTTTGTAAGTAAAATAATGCCTTTGTAAAATAAAACTTATACTCATTAAGTTTAGCAACTATCACTCAAAGTCTCTAAAGCTAAGCTCAAATGCCTGTTATGCTCTTCTGGAATCTATTTGGGTGATCTGGGACCTTTAGGATTCTCCTTCTCTATCTCATTATCCCATAACCCTAGTGCTCTTAAAGCACTTGTTCATTGCTTAATTATGGTATCATTAGATACCACCTTCTAACTCATCTTAGCTTCCTTCCTTTACTCTTATTGACTTACTTTGTTTAGGTGATGTACAGCTTAACTTGCACTTAATGTGCCTTTAAACTAGCATAACTCTTATTCTCTAACATTTGGCTACATCTTTTGCACTAAAGTGCCTCTAGCACCATAGTACCTCTTGCACTGTAAGGTGTCTCTCACACCAAAGTGTCTCTAAAGTAGTCTTATAGGAATTTGTTATGCTTTAGCCTCTTTGACATCACCATTTCCCGATTCGTTATGTTTTGTATGGGACTTACACTAGTGGGCATGATAGACTCATGCCACCTTCATCTTGAACCCTTTGTGTCAATGGAATAGTTAATTTATAACATCTCTATATCTTGGATTCCTTCCTTAGTGACCTTTTCCTGGAGTTTAATTGCTCAGGAATCGCTTAACTTCCCTTTTGCCTTAACTAGATTAGCTACTCTTCCTTCACTTCACCATGAGACTTTTCTTCTATGTCATATGGTAAAGGGATAATGAAATACCCCTTTTAAAACATGTTGTTAGTTTTGATGACATCTTGGTTAACCTTATCCACCAAGTGACATCACTTTAGGGCACTTGACTACATTTTAGTGACAGTCATACTAAAGACTATGGTGCTTTCTAGCACTCTTTTCCTTACTATCTTATGCTGGTCTATAAACTTCATTATGTCTTTAACACTAAAGCTGTCTCATTCTTCTTCTTCTTTCTCTCACTATCCATAAAGGATAAGGGAATTTCTCTCACACATCCTTAATCTCGTGACAAACTCCTTTTTTAAGGAAATATCTTACATGAGTGAACCACATAGCTTGTTTTCTCTTAGGACTTTTAAAATCTCTTAATTGTCTATCTATACTTCAAATTTGCCAACTAGGTTTGTCCTTAGCTTCCTTTAACTTCCTTGAAGAGCTTCTTAATTCTAGTTGCTTTCCTCAACTCTTACTTTTATTCTTGGCAATGATGGAGCCTTGTTTACTCTGAAGCTATTGATCTCACATTGGGATCATACATATTTCATCTTAAGGTTTTCATTAACCCTTTTCAGGTCACACTTAGAAGTATCCTAAATTTGCTTCATTAGCAGTTTTAGGCATCATCATTTAACTTTACTACTATAGCATCTTTTCACTAAATATACTACATGTAAGGGAAGCTTATTTGGCTTAGTGGTGTCATTCTAGTTAGCTTAAGCTTATATGCTTACTCTTTATCACCACTACCTAAAACTTAGTCAACTAAACCTTTATTGACCCTTTTGGGGTCTAAGACACCCATTTCTTATATCCTCACTTTTAACTCTCTTTCTTTTCCTCTATACCCCTCTAAGCACTAAGTTGGGGAACATAACACCATATTTACTAGGCTCATCTCATATCATTTCTAAGTTTATTTCCTTAGATTTCATAGAATTCTCAAAGAAAAGCTACTAAAATAATCAATTTCATTGTGTTACGTCATGTATACATTTTTCATTTGGTGTCCTGTGGATCATATGAAGTCATCCATCTCATCCTCATATTTAATTATACAAATACAACTCAAAACCATCTCAAGAAGTGGCCTAGAACTTATGCAAATGAAGTGAACACATGAAATCCAATGATGTAGCCTCGGGTAGAATTCCAGAATTCTGACATAAATTTTGAAAAATTATGACTAATTTTAGAAAAATTGAAATTAAGCATACCTTACCATTTGGAAAGTTGCAGATGTCTACTTTATGCTAAAAATAAATCCAGACCACAATAGAGACGCCTTACCACCAAAAATTGATAGAACATTACCAGAGGTAGCCAGTCACTATTTATACTGTCATCCAAATTCAAAAATTCATATCTCCTTTCTCAAATGTCCAATTGGGATGATATTAGTGGCCATGGAAAACTTGTTATGTCTAGTTTATCCCTATAAAATTTCATGAATATTGGATTCCATTTGGTCCTCAAAGGACAAGCTCAATCAACTGACCATATCAACAGTGTCTGCATCAGTTCAACAGAAAAATACTAATTTTGAAAAATCATAATTAATTTCATAGGGCTCCAAATAATCTGTTCTTTAACTTCCCAAAAATATATAGATGATATCTATATGCATACCAAATTTTATGGGCAAATTCATTCATTTGGTTAGATGTTGACATTGGGTTATGAAATGGCTCATTTTGTATCTCAGAAGGGGTCCAAATGGTCCATTTTGGTTTCTAAGGCAACCATGACCACTTGAACATGTGGAAAAGTACCAAAATGGTCTACTAAACTTGTCTCAAAGGTGCATATACCCAAAAATTAAAAAATCACTCTCTCACTCTAAGCCATATATAGGAATGCATGCACTTGACATTGCCATCTAATGTCAAAAACTACAATATTATTCTTTTGGCATCAAGTTCCATACATACATCAAATATTTGGATATTTACATGAGTTTAAATGATTATACAACATTTCCACATGAGGTTACATCATATGCCATCCATGTGGCTACAAAATGAACATAACAACAAATCTTTGTCAAACTCTTATCTCCCAACTTGATGGCTTCCATTACTTTGCTCATTTGGTCCACCTAGCATATTAAGACATTGGAGAGGAGGGAATGAGATTCAAAGAATCCCAATAACTCATCTTTCTTTCAATCATACATAATGGAAAGTGTAACCACTCAAGGAACATTCTTGGCATTTGAACAAGTTATACAAAGCATACATAGGCTTGCCAAGTAAGTGGATTAGTCTCACCCATTTTCTTCAAAGTTATTAGACTTGCCTCACCCTTTCTCTTAAACTAAGCCTTTCTTTTGGAAGACTCTAAATATTGTCTCAACCATTCTTAAAGGTTATTGGCTCATCCTCACGATGGCTAAAGGGTTCTTGGCTTCACCACACTCAAGAAAATCCAAACAAACATATAAAATATCATTTGAGAACATAATATCACATTATGGTACCATGGCATATATGCACATACTAGAACACTTTTAAAGACAAGACAAACATTCAGCCATGCATAAGGGAAAGAGGAGAGAGCTACCTTTGCCACACAAGCACACTTTTTCTCTTGGAAATACACCCCCTTCCTCGGCCACACACTCATAATGATGTGAGGCTTATTTCTCTTGGCCTAAACACATCATATGGAAGCCAATTATACTCTTGAACCAAATTCTAAAGCTATATATTTACTTGGAACACTAACTTTGTCTTAAGGTTCATATATGGTTCCTAAATGCACCTAATGAAGAAACATCTATCATTTGAGTTCTAGGTTCCATTCTTTTCTTCCATTTATGATTCTTGGCCCCTTGTAAACCTCTTGAAGCCATCACACAATTAAAATAAGGAGCTTAACTACATATTGCTTCTTTGGGTCATATTATGGAACCTATGATGCCATCTCACTTTCTATGATTTTTAAATTTTTTTCAAGGCTTCCTCTCATCTTCTTCCATCATATATGACTCAAAAATAAGCTTGGAACAAATTAAAACTACCCCTAGGTGCCCTAAGTGTCTTAGGTCAAGGCTATGCTTCTTCTTAGCACCCTTGGAGTTTTCTTTGTTTTCTTGATGGAAGATACATGTGAGGAGCCTTCTAGGAACCTTAGGAGCTCATCCAAACACTCATTTATGCTTAGGAATCATTGTATCAAATCAGAATTTACAAGGGATGTAATGTCTGATTTTTGTCAAATAACAAAAATAGATACATTTTTAAAGCAAGCCCCCTAAAATGAATTAGTTAATGTTCGAAAAATTTAAGTAGCATTCTATACTCTTAAAAATGAGAATTCTAGGCTCAGACGAAAAGAAAAATGGAACTAGAATGAAGAAACAAATTTTACTGAAATGTTGACAAAACGTAATGGCATTTTCGTAATTTTGAGCAAATTTTAGAATTCTCACAGGAGGAATCTTTAAATGAAAATTTTGAGTTGCCCAGGATTCTCAGAGGCCTTAAATGGATGATTTCTAATGTCGATTGACCTGAATTTTGACAGATTCATTCGGGAAGGTTTTAGCTCTAATTTGAGTGATTCCAAAGGTGTAATATCCGGTTCTCCGAAAACGAGAGAAAACGTGAGAAATGTAATATATCGTTTCTCCATAAACGAACAAAATTTACTGGATACAAAAGCAAGTCTCCCGAAATGACTTAGTTAAGGTCTCAAAAAATTCAGAAGTATTCTAAACTCCTCAAAATGAGAATCCTAGGCTTAAACGGAAAGAAAAATAGAGCTAGAATGAAGAAATGAAATTGAACGAAAAACTTATGAAGTGTAATGGCATTTTCATAATTTTGAGCAAATTTTAGAATTCACATAGGAGGTCTTTTTAAGTGAAAGTTTTGAGTTCTCCAGGGTTCTCAGAGGTACTGAAAACCATAGGAAGCCTTGGGATAGCTAAAGCCCCTCTAGTGGATGTTTTCTAACGTCAGTGTACTTGAACTTTGACAAATTTGTTTGGGAAGGTTTTAGTTTCGATTTGAATGATTCCAAAAGCATTTTATTAAATTGGGAACCTAAATTTTATAATAAAAATGACGATTTTCAAAAAGGAGCTAAAACGGATTAGAAACGAAAATGGCAAAAATGAAGGGCAAAATAGAAAATTTTTAAAAGTCTTCCTTCCTCCACTTATATATATATAGGCGCCCCACTTTCCCATTCATTTAGCCTCATATGTTTTTTCCCTAAACCAGAGAAGAAACCCTAGAAGGGTGGCGCACAAGAGGAAGAGGAAGAGGAGGAGAAATCAAAGCTTGAAGGTATGAAATTTTGGTAGTTTTTCATGCTCTTTCCTTTCCAAACCTCTTCTCCTCCATTATCCTTTTATTTTCTATGATTATAATGAAGTTTATAAATATATTTTAAGGGATAAATTAAGGGAAAAATTCGGATTTGAAGAGAGGAGGCCAAAGAAGACAAGATTCAAGTGAGAAAACAAGGAAAAATAAGGTAATTTCTTCTTCCATGGTTGCTACCCCTTGCTCCTCTTCTCCCTATGGCTCACCCCACTTAAGAACTCATAGGAAGGCTTGGTTTTTAGGAAGAACCAAGGGTGATTCTTAGGAAAAAGGGTGTAGAGAATAAGAATATGTGAAGAGAATTAACAAATAACCATGGAAATTCAAGATGCAAATTCTAGGATTTCGTAAGTTCCTTGTAAAATCTGATTTGATACTTTGATGTCTATGTCTAAATGAGAGTTTAAATGAACTCCCAAGATCCTTAGAAGTCTCCCCATGTGCTTCCTCCATCAAGAAAACAAAGCAAAGTTCATAAAGGCCAAAACCATGCATAGTCTCGGCCTAGATGGGTTTGAATACCTAAGGATAGTTTTAATTTGTTCCAAGTCCATTTTTGAGTCATATATGATGAGTGAAGATGAGGGGAAGCCTTAGGAAAAATTTAGAAACTATGGAAAGTAAGTTAGCCTTATATGTTCCATAATATGACCTAAAGAAGTAGTATGTAGTTAGACTCTTTATTTTAATGGTGTGATGACTCTGAGAGGCTTAAAAGGAGTCAAGAATCATATATGAAAGGAAAAAATGGAGCCTAGAATTTATTTGATGGGTGTTACTTCATTAGGTGCATTCTTGGAACCATAAAGGGGTTTATAGGTCACATTTATGTTTAAGGAAGTTGTGTGGCCTTAGAGTTCATTCCATGAACCTAATTGGCTTCCATAAATTGTGTTTAGGCCAAGAGAAATTATTCCCACACCTTTGTGTATGTGAAGCCGAGGAAGGGAGCATTGATTTAAGAGAAAAAGTGTGTAGTTACTTCCAAGGTAACTCACTCCTCCTTCTCTCATGCATAAATATATGCTTGGCTTGTCTTTGAATGTGTGTATATGTGTTTTAAGCCATGAAAAGTATTCTAGTATGATTTCATATGCCATGGTACCATGATGATACATTATAGTTCTAAATAATGTTTATAGTGCTTGCTTTAGTTTGCTTGAGTGGGGTGATGCTAAGAACCCTTAGAATTGGTTGAGACAAAGTAAAGAGTCTCCCAAAAGTGAGGTTGACTCCTAAAAGTAAGGTTGAGTCCAAGAACCTCTTAAAGAATGGGTGAGGTAAGTCCAAAATCCATAAGTGAATGAGTGAGGCTAATCCACTTACTTGGCAAGCCTTTATATGACTTGCTCAAGTGTTGAAAATGTCTCTTGAATGATTGCACACTTTATAATGCTTATGTATACATTTGTAAGACTTGGTTTGCATACTTTATGTGTGGTTGAAAGGGAGATAAGCTATTGGAATTCTTTGAATCTCATTCCCTCCTCTCCAATGTTCTAACATGCTAGATGGACCAAGAAAACAAAGTAATGGAAGCCAACACCTTGGAAGATAAGAGGTTGACAACAAAGTGCATGAATCTTGCTTCTTTAAGGCCATATGAATAGCAAGTATTGTAAATTATTGTTGTATATGTCCTATGACTTTATGAACATGTATAATTATGCTAATGTATCATGTACAATTGAGATTGAATGTTGTATGAATGGTATGGTGCAATTTGAGTATGGAATGGCTAGACTTTCTTTATGGAAATGTGTGTATAAATGGAAGTGGAATGGCCAAATTGAGATACATGAGATTTGAGACCACTTGGGAAGTTCATACAAGTCACATTCATGCTTTGAAACTTGCCCAAGAGATACCAAACACCAAGAAAAGTCATTTGGACATTTTGGTATCCTATATGGAGCAAAAATTTACCATGTTGGAAACCTAGACCACTTTTTATCCAAAGGAACTCTTCTTGATTTGAGACTTGGAATGCATTTAGAGCTTGTTGAGAGCTTTTTAGGAAGCCAAAGTGAATAATTTTCGGAGGTCTATGGAATATTTGATGAATTTTCAAAGTTGGGAAAAATTCTGATTTTGGTTCATGGTATTGTTCACACTGGTCTGAAAATGAATTCTGTCACTTAGGGAGCAAATGATGTCCAATTACCACTAAATTTTATAGGGAGAAACTAGACACTTCCAATGACTTGTGACAACTAGAAGCACCCCATTTGGATGTCTAGAGAGGGAGATGTGAATTTTTGAAGTTTCTATCCAATATCAGGCGTCCAGACTAACCTAGGTTACTGTTTGATTGGTTTTTGAGTATTGGACATGCCTAAACTGGTCTAAAGTTATTGTTTTACTCTAGCTAACATCTGTAGCTTTCCATATTAGTATCATTTGCATGGATTGGATTTTTTTGGAATTAATTAGATATTTTTGAATTTTGTAGCAGAAAGCTGTATCAGTCCCAATAGCCAGCTAGACCTCTACAATTTTTTGAATGTCAAACATCTTCTATGTTATGTTTCATGGCCTAGACATATTTTTAGCATAAATTAGACATGTGTAGATTTCCATAATAGAAAAGAATGGTTCATTTCAATTTTTTTAGAATTAGTTATGATTTTCCAAAATTTGTAACATAAAAGAGGAAATTCTGGCCGATGCTATATGGATGAATTTTATGTATCCCCTTGCCTTGCACAAGTTATAGGCCACTTTTGATGATAGATTTGAGTTGCATCTATGTAATTAAATATGAGAATATGATTCATGAGTCTATATGGCCACGGGACTCCGAAAGAAAAATTTATGCATAGCGTAACACAAAGAAATTCATTATTTTATATGCCATTGTCTTGTGATTCTTGAGAAGTGCATGGCATGAAGCATAGAATTTTCATGAGAAAAGCTAAGAAATTATGGTGTTACAAAAGGCATTTTATAAAATTGGAAACCTAAATTTTATGATGGAAAAGACAATTCTAAAAAAGAAACTAAAATGAAGCCAAAACAAAAATGCCAAGATGTAAGGGCAAAATTGGAAAATTTGGAAAACGGAACCTTTTTGAATCCTCTTTATTATTCACGCTTCTTCTCCACATCTCTAGATCGACTGATTTCTGCCTTCAAACTAGAGAAATAAGGCAACGCTTAGGCGCACCAAAGGAGGAGATTTTAAAGGGAGAAAAAGCAAGAAAAAGGTAGGAAATTTCATGGAAATTCAAGCTTTTTCTTTAGCCAAATGATTCTCCTTCTTCTCCTATCTTTGTTTTTAGGTCTATATGGAGGGTAGAACAGAGGTGGAAATTTTAGATTTGAGGAGAGAAGGCCAAGCAAAGTGAGAAACAAGCAAGAAAAACTAAGAAAACCAAGGTATTTTGCCATTTTCCAACTTAATCTTCCTTGCCCTTCTTCTCTCCATTTTGCCTCATGTAGGGACAGCTAAGGAGGAATGAAATTTGAACCAAACTAAAGATGAATCTTAGGAAAGTGTGGGAGAAGAACAAGAATATGCAAAGAAAATTAACAAAGAAGCATTAGTTTTCAAGATAACATTAGGGATTCAATTGTGTAGCAACAATTCTGTTTTGATGCAAATATTTCTAGGCCTAATTGAATATTTTTATGAGCTCTAGAGACCCTTAGGAACCTCCCCACGTGCTTCTCCCATCAAAGAAATCAAAGCAACTTCCTAGGGTACAAATCAAGTATATGTCTCGGCCAAGAGGGTTTCATGTACCTAGGGGAAGTTTTAATTTCATTCAAGCTTATTTTTGAGTCATATATGATGGAAGAGAATGAGAGGAAGCCTTGAAAAAATTTTAGAAGCCATAGAAAGTGAGATGACACCATAGGTTCCATAATATGACCTAAAAAAGCAACATGTAGTTAGGCTCCTTGTTTTAGTTGTGTGATGGCTCCAAGAGGTTTAAATGGGGCCAAAAATCATAAATAGAAGGAAAGAATGGAGCCTAAAACTCAAATGATGGATGTTGCTTCATTAGGTGCATCTAAGAACCATAAATGAACTATAAGTCAAAGTGTTCCAAGTAAATATGTAGCTTTAGAATTTATTTCAAAAGTATAATTAGCTTCTATATGATGTGTTTAGGCCAAGAAAAATAAGCCTCACATCATTGTGAGTGTGTGGTCGAGGAAGGAAGTGCATTTCCAAGAGAAAAAGTGTGCTTATGTGGCAAAGGTAGCTCTCTCTTCTTTCTCTTATGTATGGATGAATGTTTGCCTTGTCTTTGAATGTGTGTATGTGTGTTTTAAGCCATGAAAAGTGTTCTAGCATGTACATTTATGCCATAGTACCATGATGTGATATTATGTTCTGACATGATATTTATATATTTGCTTAGGTTTACTCGAGTGTGGTGAAGCCAAGAACCCTTAAAAATAATTGAGACAAAGTTTAGAGTCTTCCAAGAGTAAGGCTTAGTTTAAGGCTTTTAAGAAAAAGGGTGAGGCAAGTCCAATAACCTTAAAAAGAATGGGTGAGGCTAATCCACTTACTTGGTAAGTCTATGTATACTTTGTATAACTTGTTCAAATGCCAAGAATGTTTCTTGAGTGGTCACAGTTTCCATTATGCTCATGCATGCATTTTTAAGACTTGAATTACATTCTTTATGTATGATTGAAAGGAAGATGAACTGTTGGGAGTTTTTGAATCTCATTCCCTCATCTCCAATTCTTAACATGCTAGGCGGACCAAATGAGCAAAGTAATGGAAGCCACCAAGTTGGGAGATGAGAGATTGACAACAAGTGTCTAGTTTTGCTTCTTTTATAGCCATATTAATGGAATATGATGTAATCCTATGATGGAATAGTTGTATAATCATTTTAACATGTGTAATTACCTAAATATTTGATGTATGTATGAGTTTTGGTGCCAAAGGAATGGTAATGTACATTTTGGGTAGTGAATGGCAATTTTAAGTGTATGCATTCTTGTGTATGATGTAACACCATAATTTCTTAACTTATCTCATGCCTTGAAATAACTCATTTCCAAGAATCATGTAAATATCCAAATAAAAAGGTATTAAAATAATGCATTATTTAGCGTTATGTCGCGTATAAAAATTTCGTTCGATGTCACATGAACCATGTGAACTCATGTATCATATTCTCATATTTAATTACATAGATACAACTTATTTTCATTACCAAAATTGGCCTAGAGCTCGTGTATGGCAATAGGAAGCATAAAATTCATATATGCATTTTTGGACAGAATTTTCTCACTTCTGTCACAAACTTTGAAAAATCATAACTAATTTTAGAAACATTGAAATCATGCATTCTTTATCATTCTGGAAAACTAAACATGTCTAATTTATGCTAAAAATATGTCTAGGCCATGGAACACAACACAGAACACATTTGACATTCGAAAAGGTACAGAGGTCTAGTAGGTCACTGGTACTGTAACAGCTTTCTGCTACAAATTACAAAAATGTCCAATTAATTCTATAAAAATTTAATCTATGTAAATGATACCAGTTTGGAAAGCTAAAGATGTTAGATAGAGGGAAAAAATAACTCTAAACTAGTTCAGGCACACCCAGACCTCGAAACATAATCAAACAGTACCTGAGGTCAACTTGAGTGCCTGATACTGGGTAGAATCTTTAAAAATTCATATCTCCCTCTCTAGACATCCAAATGAGGTTCTTCTAATTGGTACAAGTCTTTGGGAATGTCTAGCTTTTCCATATAAAATTTTATGGCAATTGGATATCATTTGAGCCTTGAGTAACAGAATTCATTTTTGAATCAGTATGAACAGTAGCATGACCAAAATCAGAAAATTTTTCAACTTCAATAATTTGCCAAATATTCCATAGACCTCCAAAAATTATCCACTTTAGCTTTCAAAAAATCTCTTAACAACCTCTAGATACATGCAAAATGGTCATTTTTGCTCCCTACCTAGAGTCACTTTGGTCCAAATGGCTTCCTTTTGAGTTTGACACCTCTTGGGCAAGTTTAAAAGCATAATTATGACTTGGGTAAGCTGCCCAAGTGGTCCCAAATCCCCCATATCTCATTTTGGCCATTCAACATCCATTAATACACTAATCATACATGTCATTTAAGGGTCCAAATCTATAATCTCATTGATTTAATACTACATAAAGTTTATATAGAGTCTATACATCATATTACATATGCTCAAGGTCTTACATTACCAAAAATAATATGTACAAAGTTTCTTTGACATTCCATTATAAGTTAGACTACAAAATGAACAAAGTGTAGCCATTTAATGTTCTTGGCTTGCATTTCCATGGTTTGGAGCACCACCTAGACATTTCAAGAATGAGAGGGAAAGGGGATGAGATTCCAAGAATCTCAATAGCTCACACACACCCATTCACATACATACATGAATGACACAATTATGAAACATAAAGTGTGCAAGGCTACAATTTCATGCCACATCTACACATCAAGATCATTCTCATGCTCTAGGGACTTTTGGTTTTGCCTCATCCTATTTCTAGGACTTTTGGAGTTGCCTCACTCTTGGTCTAGGGACTTTTGACTTAGCCTCACCCATGCAAAGGACTTTTGGCCTAATCTCCCCCATGCTTTGAGACTTTTGGCACATCCTCACCCACTTTAAGGGACTTTTGGCATCACCACACCCTTAGGAGCCAATCTCACATTCAAGGCCATACAAGAGCACACATTGGTACCAATGCAAATTCAAGAGATCATGTGGCATATTACCAATTCACAAGAACACATACAAGCACACAATGACATACATATGCACACAAGAATACAAAGGAATGAGGTGAAGAGCTACCTTTCAATTAATGCAAACTTTACTTTGCAAATTCCTTCCCCTCCTTGATTTCACAAGAGCACTTAGGTGGTTGATTGTTCTCTTGGCCTAGACATCACAAGGAATACACAATCACATAATTGAAGCAAGCCAAGACATTAAACTAAAGCTTAAACACACACTTGGCTTCATACTTGGCATTATGGTTACATACTTAGTCTAATGAAGTAACTCTTCGAATTCAATTTTTAGGTTCCATTCTCTTATTATTTCTAAACTTCTTGGACTCATTTAAGGTTCTTGGAGCCATCACACATTCACTTGTACAATTGGAAAACCAAGTTGCTTCACAAAGCACCATTATGGACACCATTGCTCCATCTCTCATTCCATGACTCCTAAATTTTTTTCAATAGTTTCTCCCATCCTCTAACATCATATAAAGTCCTAAACCAAGGTTAGAATAAATTAAAACACTCCATAGCCTAATGAACTAGCCTAGGCCAAGATATGCACCAAGGAAGGAGTTCACAAGCTTCTTGATTTTTCTTTGATGGGAGAGCCACTTGGGAAGGTTTCTAAAGGTCTTAGGAGCTCAAGGAAACATTCAAATAGCCAAGGAATTACTCACACAAAATTAGATTTCACAAAACCCTAAAGAAGCCTACACTTTTCTATCTTATTTTCTATTAGTTTTCCTTGGAATTTCTTGCCATATTCCATCTCCCCATGGCCTAAAACCCTTGTTTCTCTCTTGCTTTTAGGCAGAAAAACCTCTCCTTATATGGTTCTAGTTTAGGCTAAAAATCCACCAAGAAAGAAGCAACAACAACAAGTAGTTACCTTGGTTTGCTTCCTCTTATGAATTTTGATTTTTCCCCTTGTGTTCTGGCCCAAAAATAGAACCAATCATCTTAAGAAAACCATAAAAGGAAAGCCAAGAAGGAGAGGAAGAGAATTGGAAAAAGGAATTCTTGATTTTTCTCCTCTTTTTTTCCCCTTCTTGTGAGCCTAAGAGAGTAGATCATTTTTCGTGTTTTGGGCAGAAGAAAGTCATGCTATATGAGGTGGAGAAGAAAGGAGAAATGTGTGGGAGTTTCTAGAAATATACTTTTTAAAAAATTCTAATTTCATCCTCCTGTAATGGCAATTTTATTTCGGCTTCGTTTTAACTTCTTTTTTAGAACCGTCTTTTCCATTATAAAATTTAAGTTCCTAATTTAATAAAATGCCTTTGGAATCACTCAAATTGAAGCTAAAACCTTATCAAAATACTCTGTCAAAATTCAGGCTTACCGACATTGAAAAACGTACATCGGAGGGGTTTTGCTAGTCTCAGGACTTCCCATGGTTTTTGGGACCTCTAAGAACCCTAGGCAACTCAAAAATTTCATTTAAAAAGCCCTTCTATGTGAAGGCCCTAACTTTTAATCATGATAATTAAGGTTAAAGAAGTAATTAATAATAATAAATCAAGGTTTGAAGTCATCAAGATTAATTACATAGGGAAAAAGTGGGAAAATTTGAGCCTCAACACATTAGAGACATTAACTGAATTACTACAAGTATTTGAGTGCACAAGTGAATCTAATCATTAATAAGATGTCTTACTTCATTTTACTATTGATTCTAACTCATAAAACCTTTCACAAGAGTTTCTAAATAATTCCTTAGCATTACCATAGGAAAAACCAAGGTTTCTAGATTAATATAAGAGTTTTAGGACCTTCGCCGAGGCTAAATTATATCGCGTCATGACCAATTGCTCTTGGGTTCACTTCTTACAACTTCACAGATTTCACCATGGCAAGAAGACCTCCTGAAGCCTACCTTACTCGCCTCTCACTATTGGCCGCGACTAATTCCTCTTTGGAACACTTGACACATTTTTGTAAAGTTAACTGCGGCCAATTATCCATTTCGCCGCGGCGAATTGCTCTCTAGACGACTTCTAATTTGGCTTCTCACATTTCGCTATGGTGAATTACCCTCTAGTACTTTCCCTGGGCAACTTTGCCTCTATTGGCCACAGCTAAGAATATCTTGGTCGTGGTGAAATACCTTCTGATCCTACAACTTCTAAAATCTTGTCTCATACTCTCCACTCTCTCTCCAATGATACTCTGGGGCCACTCTACTTTAATTTGTGGGACTCTAATAGTTTTTATTAGCCTAATTTACCTAACTTATCTATCATTACTAGTTTAAGACTCAAGTGTTAATTTTCACTCATCCAACTATCATATATCAATATATTAACAAATTGATGACAACAAGAATTTCATAGGCTACCAACCATTATCATTCAAATACATATTCCATTAGCGATTTCATGTATCAGTAGTTCAGGTCTACATCTAATGTATCACATAACTACATTTCCCAAATAGTAAACCATATCATAGGTTCAACAGAAGTTATAAGTTCATACATCCAATTCCAAACTAAAATAAGGCCTACTCCTCAGTAGATACATTCTAAGTAATTAAAATACAAACACCTATACTTGGCAACATGAATACATGATGATGCTTTACAAAAAAATAACAAAATTAGCATCTACTATACTCAAGTTAGACCAAGTGTAGCTCCCCATACCAGACCTCAACTTATGGATGTTCATCTATTTGCTTGCCCTTGTTCTTACCCAAAGGACCTTCAACTGAAATAGTTAGCTCATGAAACGGGGTGAGATGCAAATCTTAGTTACCAAAGCAAATTCCATTTATATATTCTAATTTAATTAACATATAAGCATGAATTAAGATGAGCATCAAATTATATCAATCATATCAGCAAATGAAATGATTAGGCTACTATGATTACCATCCCATACCTACAATTATATTTCCACATATTAAAAGCCAATAACACCGGGAGAGGCTCATCTACGACACCCACTCCCCAATGAGCACAACCAGGGCTCAGTGCATCTGGGGTCTGATTATAACTTAGTGCTCGATCGAAGTACATGCACGGGTAGCAGCTGCACCACAGCTCCACCATGGACTCACAAGGTCCAAATATAATACAACAGATAGCTAATCAATTCATTTAGCATTTCAAATCTTTCATATGCAACAAATATAAAATTAAAACAGATACATGCATGGAATTACAAAATCCCCAGTTACCTCACTTGAGGACAATTTTTTGGAGAACCAACAATGATGCTACCTCAGCCCAGCTATGACAAGAGAAAATTCATATTAAATGTTTCCTCCACCAGAAAATTCAATGTGCCACCCTAAATCCTAAGCAAATTCGTATAAAATTAATTCCCATCTTACAAACCAACCATGGGGGTCTTAAACTAATAGAAAATACATTAAAATGAAGAATTTATGCTTACCCAATATCCCTCCTAGCCTCTACCTCCGAAAATCCTTTAAGAAAATACCAAGCAAACACATTTCAGATTTTAGGCATGGTGAAAATGCTCTAAATAAGAAGTCAATTAGGTCAAATTAAAGAGAAAGAGGAGAGGATTAAGTTATATAACTATTACCTTGGCTGATTTTGAACCTAGAAGTGAGAAATGGTGGATTTCTTACTTAGAACCCTAGCCTCCCTCTCAAAGTGCGAAAATGCTTCTTGTGTTTGTGTTTTGTGTTTCAACAGAATGGTAGGAGGGGGCTGCATGTGTTTAGGGTTTAAGTTGGGTACTACATGGGTTATGGGCTGACCCAAAGGTCAAATTCCAATTTATGCTTATTGGGATATATTTCATTAGTTGGGTTGTAGAATTTTGATTGAATTGGGCCAAGTTTTAAGTGCTCATTTAATTTGGGTCTGCATGAGGGTTGTTGGGCCAATTATAAGAGCTTATGTAAGTTGAGTTTAGGGATTAGGCCATCACTAGATGCTTTCTCTTAAGCCAAGTCTCACAATAAAAATTTGGGTCTGTACCTAAAATTATTCAGCCTCCATTAGTCCCTAACTATGGCCTACTTAATTTAATTTGGGCCTAGATGAGGTTTCTAACCCAATTAAATCTCAAACTCATATTAATAATTTATCTCTCTAAAATTTTCATTTACATAACTTACCCAATTATTTTATATTAATTATTTTTAATTAAGAAAATCCATGATTAACACCCTAATTAATTTTGGGCTGTTACATCCTATTTGTTTTTCCAAAAGTTACACTTCTTTACAAAAATACCATTACGTTTCGTCAGTTTTCGTCACAAATTATTTCTCTGTCCTAACTCTATTTTTCTTTCCGTCTAAGCCTAGAATTATCATTTTTAGGAGCCTAGGGCTCTACCCAAATTTTTCTAAACTTTATCTAGCTCATTTTAAAGGATTTGCTTTTATACAGTTCATTTTGTCATTTTACAAAAATTGCGTTTGTTACATATGACATGGGGTGAGAGTTTGATTTTTTAATTTCTGGATTTGTGTACCTTTGAGCCTTTGAGACAAGTTTAGTAGACCTTTTTGGTGCTTTCCCACGTGCTTAAGTAGTCATGATTGCCTTAGAAACCAAAATGGACCATTTGGACCCCTTATGAGGCATAAAAGTGACCATTTTGCAACCCTATATCGAAGTCTGATCAAATGAATAAATTTGCCCATGAAATTTGGTATGCAAATAGATATTATCTAGATATTTTTGAAAAGCTAAAGACTAGATTATTTGGAGCTTTGTAGAATTAATTATGATTTTTCAAAGTTGGCATTTTTCTGTTGAACTGATGCAGACACTATTCATTTAGTCAGTTATTGGGCTGTCTTATTCAAGAGCCAAATTGTGTCCAATGCTAATGAAATTTTATAGTATAAAATAGACATAATAAGCTTTCCATGGCCACCAAGAACACCCCAATTGGACCTCTGAGCATTCAGATATAAAGTTTTGAAGTTGGAGGATAGTACTAGTAGTGACAAGCAACCTCTGATATTGTTCCATCAATTTCTGATGGCTAACAGCCTCTTTTAGGGTTTGGATTTATTTTTATCATAAAGTAGACATATGTAGATTTCCAAAATGGTAAAATATACATGATTTTGATTTTTCTAGAATTATTTATGATTTTTCAAGGTTTATGACAATAATCTAAAAATTTAGTCCTAGGCTGCATTCTTGAATTCCATATGTACACTTCATTTGCACAAGTTCTAGGTCACTTCATAAAATTGTTTTGAGTTGTATTTGTGTAATTAAATGTGAGAATGATATGGATGACTTCATATGGTCCATGGGACATTGAATGAAAAATTTATACGTGACGTAATGTGAGTCAATTTATTATTTTGAAGTATTTTTCCTTAAGGATGCTATGTAATTCATGGATATGAGTATACAAATGATATGAGTGAGCTATATAAATATGGTGTTACAAGGGACACTTAAAACCCTAGGTTTTTTTTATCTTGAAATCTAATGGTTTTTTTGTTGTTTCTTTGCATATTTTTGTTCTCCTCCCTTAAATTCCTAAGATTCATCCTTCGTTTAACTAGAAATTCAACCCCTTAGGGTTGGCCTTACCTAGGTTGAACCACCCCTAAAAGGAGGAAGGAGGAAGATTAAGTATGGAGATGACAAAATGCCTTGATTTTCTTGATTCTTCTTGCTTGTTTTTCATTTTCCTTGGCTTTCCCACCTCAAATCCAAAATTTTCCCCTATTCTGCCCTGAAAATAGATTCAAGAACTTCAATAAAACTATAGGGAAGAAGGAAAGATGGAGGAGAAGGAGTTTGCTAAAGAGAAAGTATAAAAAACTAAGAAAATTCATACCTTTCTCTTTGTTTTTCTCCTTCCTTTCTTCTTCTTCTTGTGCGCCTCACCCTCTTGCTCTCTTCTCTAGTTTAGGGCAGAAACAAAATGGGCTAAGTGATGGAGAGTGTGGGGCATGAGGCTATATATGTGTAGGGTTAAGACATAGTACCCAAAAATTCCAATTTTATCCCTTCATCTTGGCATTTTCATTTTAGCTTTGTTTTAGCTCCTTTTTTAGAACCATCTTCTTCATTATATAATTTAGGTTCCCAATTTTATAAAATGTCTTTAGAATCACTCAAATTGGAGTTAAAACCTTCTCAAACAAATTAGTCAAAGTTTGGGTCAATCGTCATTAGAAAACATACACCGAAGGGGTTTTAACTGTCCCAACGCTTCCCATGATTTTCAAGGCCTTTGAGAACCCTAGGCAACTTAAATTTGCCATTTAAAAAGCCCTCTTGTGAGAAATCTAAAATTTGCTCAAAATTATGAAAATACCATTATGTTTCGTTAAAATTCGTTCCTTCATTCTACCTCTGCTTTTTCTTTTTGTTTGAGCCTGGGGTTCTCATTTTTAGGAGTTTAAAATGCTACTTAAATTTTTTAGGACCTTAACTAATTCATTTCAAAGGACTTGCTTTGAAAATGTATCCATTTCTGTCCTTTGACGAAAACTGGACATTATAGGGAACTTGTTTCTCGAAGGGTTCTTTAACCTTTATTAGTGGTTCGTTGACTCTTTTTACTCCTTTTATCCTCTTAAATACACCTCTTCATGCCTATAGACAGGAAGATAGTTTAATTGTCCCCCAAAAGTTCAACATATACTATTTGGGCCATCAATACTAGTCTACCTATTTACTTCTTAGACCTCTCCTTTGTACTTCGCTTTGAACTAGAGGGTACAATCTTCATAGCAGCTTTTAAGTCACTTTCCAAATAAATTGGGATTCCTTTTATGTTGACTTAAAGCATACTCCCATTATCTAGACACTAGGCTCCTATTGTAACAACTAATTTTTTAACTGAATTGGGACTGGTATCTTAATAAAGGAGCACCCTAAAATAAATTGAATTAAAGCTAAATAAGGGTAAAATATTAATCAGCACGTCGAGAAATGAGAATAGGAAATCATACATGGAAAGAAAATGAAGTTAAAAAAGCAAAACAGATAAAAAAGGCTTATCAGGGGCAAAATTCTAATTTTGAGCAAATTTTAGAAAACTCAAGGAAAAGAGTTTTAAAGTCTAAAATTAAGGTCACTAGGATTTTCAAAGGTCTTAAAAATCATAAGAACAATTAGAATTAGCTAAGGTCCTTTTGAGATGCTGAAAAGGTCAAACAGTGTCGAAACTTTAGGCAGAGCTATTTTTCACTATTTTAAGCCATTCAAGCCTAAAATTAATGTTTTTATGTGAAAGAGCACCTAAAAATTTGTAAGGAGCAGTCAGATCCTGAAAAGCCTGAAAAACAAGTTGAAACGGAGAAAATAAGCGCATAGGGGCAAAATGGTCATTTAGAAAAATTATAAAAGAGGCTTTTTAAGTAAGATACACCTCAGCACCTTCTCTAAACT